>CM035093.1:33164974-33291800 GCA_020205505.1 Panax japonicus | reverse complement strand
TGTCAATT
The DNA here is from genome assembly GCA_020205505.1 of Panax japonicus. NCBI lineage: Eukaryota > Viridiplantae > Streptophyta > Magnoliopsida > Apiales > Araliaceae > Panax > Panax japonicus. The sequence goes on along the minus strand of CM035093.1, from coordinate 33,291,792 downwards.
CTATAACAAATAGTTAACCAAAATAGATAGATCAAATTAATGTACATAACAAATAATTAAATAAATTAATAATAAATACATTAATGTATATTGTTACAAATTATTTATATAAATTAATGAAGAAATATATTTTTTTAATTTTTAAATCTTTTAAAAATATAAAATTATCTAATATTTTGAAATGGGGAATTATTATTATTGTTATTATTTTTATTATTATTATTATATTATTATTACCATATTCCTTATTCTTTTTCCAGATAAAAGAGAAAAAAAATAAATAAAAATAAATAAAACTTCATCTTCCTCACAACCTCTATCGGCCGCCACCATCATCCATAATCACCACCATCATCCATAATCAGCACCGTCAACAACCCAATGGTAAAATAAACACCACCATCAACCAAGGATTCCGATGGTAAAATAAATTGCAGAACAAAGTACTAGTGAAATTAGGGTAACCGTGGTCATGTGAATTTATTAAAAAACCAAATATTCAATCATGGAGGCATCTATTTGGGGGAAACTGAAGGGTTCTGGTTCAACAATTAGTTTATTATTGGCAAACCCAAAACACATGCTCGAGTCTTTAGGATTGGGATATTCAATCATGGAGGCATCTATTTGGGAGAAACTGAAGGGTTTGATGGTGGGGGAGGAGTGAGTAATCAATAGTCTGGACTTGGGCCTTCTTTATCATCGAAAATTGAGATCTTCATTGCAGCCTTAGTTGTCGTTGCCGTTGGAAGTGGTGGTGGTTGTGTGGAGCTTGGTTGTTGGGATATAGAAGTCAAAATCAACAAAATGGAAAGAATTAATGGGTTGGAGTGGTGTAAGAAGAAATTAGTAGAAAGAAAATGGAAGTTGGTGTTGTTGCTGCCGGTTTTGGTGTGTTGATGATGATGATGATGATGATGATGATGATTTGGGGATGAGATGTGAAGGATAGAGACAAGGATGAGAGAGGGACGAAGGATAGAGAAAGGCTGAGATGTGCTTTGAATATTTAGTTTTTTTTTTAATTTTAATTTTTCATATGGCAAGTCAACTTGACAAATACATGACATGGACAGCACATCCCAATCACGTGCCTTAATTCTATTAAAAGTCAACTTATTTAACAGAAAATGTAACAGATTGTAAAAAAATTGTAGTTCAATGAGTTAATTGTAAAATAATTGACTTCAATTTTATAAATGTAAAGTCGACCTTAGTTCAGTGGGTAAAAAATGATTTAACCCAATGGGAAAGTGAATGGTTGTCTTTCTAGGTGTCGAATAGTCATATGTCCATCTCTTTAATATGTTATACTTCAGTTTTATCTGAACATATATACAGTGGCAAAGTCATGGTCAAAATTTTTACTAAGTTATAAATAATTTGACGGGAGTTCAGGGGCAGTGCCCCCGAGCTAATTTTTTTTAATACTTTTATACTTTCGGGACACACACACACACATATATATACATTATATTACAATGACAATATAATAAATAATAAAATATGGTATATACACTATATTGACTCATAATAGACTTTTTTAATCACAACTGTTAATAAGTAATTAATTCATTAATTATTTTTAAAAATAATATAAATTAGATTATTATTTAGTTTAAAATATTATAGAGAGATATACATATATTTAAAGGATATGAGTCATATGTAGTTAAAATTTTATTGACAAGTTATAAATTTTTAATTTGACCCATAAAATTTATAAAATCTTAGTGGGGTCAATTTATATATAATACTTAATTTTTTTAAAATTTACCTTAAATTATAAATTAATTATTTTTTTCAGTGGAGTCAATTGACCCCACAATATACTTTGTGGCTTCGCCCCTGCATATATATATATATGTATGTATGTTATACTTTTTAGATTTAACCATAGTTTTAAACAATAGACTAAAATACGCTTCACATACAGGTTGCTGACTGGATCAATCCTAGCTCATGAGATGATGCACGCATGGCTGCGACTTAGAGGTGCTCTACTATGCTGTGTGATATCTTGCTAATGTGCACTGCATAAACCAGTGAATAGTATCATCTGAATTCAATACTTACAGCTTATATATTAGTCTGTTTGTTTCCCTCGCCAATTGTAAATATGGCCGCGTCTAAATTTAAGAAAGCCATCATTCTAACAACTCGGGTCAAATTCCAAGTCTTAATCGAATCAAATCCATCCAAATAAGGCCTTAAACCACTAGCATAATAGTATCTTCTTGGGTTATCTTAACCCACCACAAGTTCACTCAAAAGGTCTCATGATTGAATGTACTATTGTTAGCAACTTAATTCATTATATACAAATAAATTTTTTCCACATGTTTCGATGTGGGACTGGGGTGTTTCATGTATGACCATTCCCAATTTGGCAATCACTTTAACTCAAGGTTTTGAAGTTTTTGAAATGCTGATGTATTTTTCTTTTTGTGAAAGGTTATCGGACTCTCAGTCAAGATGTTGAAGAAGGTATCTGTCAGGTGCTAGCTCACATGTGGTTAGAATCCCAGATAATTTCTGTATCAGGTAGTAATGTTGCGTCAACCTCTTCCTCCGCTTTCACACCATCAAAGAATGGGACAAGGTCTCCTTTCGAGAAAAAGCTTGGGGAGTTTTTCAAACACCAGATTGAATCAGATACGTCACCAATATATGGAAATGGTTTCAGAGCTGGCCATCAGGCAGTGCTTAAATACGGTCTTCAAAGGACCCTGGACCACATTCGGTTTACGGGATGCTTTCCTTACTAAATTCTTGGCCAGCATATGAATAGTTTTTTCCAGTCTGACAGAGTATGCTTAGCTTCTTCACGAGCACCTTAGGGCAGCATATAGAAATTATACCACGATACAGTGAGAAAACCTCTAATTACATAACCTCGTTAATTTGTTCCCCTTATGTACTTCTCTTTGATATATAATAAAATCAATGTTCATTTTACTTTTTGTTCTCACAATATTATCTTAATTTTGAATTTAGCTTAAATATGCATATTTCTTTGGTTTCAGTGCTCAGCTGCTGAGCCATGGATCTTCAGCTGTTGTATTATTAGAGATACATAACAACTGAGATATATTATTGTAAATGTATGATTTTCAAGCAACGCTCTGATTCACATGGAAGAAGTCTTCAACTTTTATTACTAACGGTGAATATTTCCAAGAAATAATAATGGTTTACAACCCGATTGACACAATCTTGATCGGGGTCGCATCGAATAACAATAACTCAATTCAAGTCCCAAGGGTTTATCAAGTGATTTTAAGAAATTGGGTTGAAGTTTATTCAAGGATGCTTAAAACGGAGCTCAATTCAAGCGAACCGCGAGGAGAGGATAAATTATATGATTTGCGTCTTCTAAATTCAACATATTCAGCAAGACCAAATCAAGGCAAGCCAAGTCATTAAACCCGTGTTCATTTATGTCGCCTGATTCTTAACAAGACTACGTTTCAGTTCATGGAGGGATTAACATTCACGCGACTATATGATTTTCCAAGCAAGAGAAGGAGCTCACCAACAATCACGAGGCAACACAAGTTTGACATGCACAGAATAAGGGGGAATGATTCAAACGACACGACGAGGCATTCATTATGGATAATTCTAAATTCGTTAACTTGGTTCAAGAGATTAGTCCAAGTTTAATGTTCCAAGCCATGTCAAGAATAGCACGCCGCACGCCTAGCACGGCGTATGCTAGCGCGGGGGCTCAAGCAACCAGGCGCCACAACACTCCATCCTAGCACCACAGCGCTCTCTCTGTTTAAACCAGAGCAGCAACGCTCAATCATAGTGCCGCAACGCTATATCTCTATTGAGCATCGCCGCATCGCTATGGTTGAATCCGAAATTTTCTTAGCTGATTTTTTGCACGGATTTTTAGTTAGGTTTTCTTCCAAGTCAATTGTTATTTCCTTATAGGATTAGGGTTACTTTTTACTAGTATAAATATGGTGCAAGACTGATGTAAACAATAATGTTTTATTCAATTAATACATTCCTTGTGAGTTTTCTCATCTTTTGGTTCTTTAAGAATTCCTTAGCTAGTTCTTAGTTTTCTTGAGATTCAATTTGACTTATCATACAACAATTTGTAGTTGTGTGTGACATTTTCTACCACATCAATCGTCGATTGTACCAAGGTTCCTGCTTTTCATATAAGTACGGGATCAAGGTGTTGTTGGTGTCCATTCAACGCAATGTTTCTTACACTATCGATTGTACTGAGGTTCTCGTCTCCATATAGACAAAGGGTTTAGGTGTCGAGCGTGTTCCGATTGCTAAAAACGATCCCGACGACAACCACCTCACGCAAGCGTGCCGTGGAGTCTATCACTTATAAAGTGTAAGGTGCCTTTATTTACTTGGTAGTATTGGAAATCTATAAGTGAAGGGAGAAGATTATTGTCTTAAAAACTTGTAGTTGGTTTATAGTATGGAGATGGAGGCTGTTGCTCTACTTATTTGTAAGCTGAAAGTCAGCCTTATAATTTGTTCAAAGTTCTTCACCTTCTCCAACTCCAATATGTGAAATTTCTACTAATCCTGTATGCTGTGAACCATAGGATTCAGATACCTGTGAATTTTTGTTAGCAGTGATTTATTTGAAGTTATTTAGACAAGGCATAGAGCTGAAAGGAGCTTTTGGTAGTTCCCTCTGCAGATGAAGATTTTTGTCTTGAGAGTTGAATAATAGGTAGGGAAGACTACGAATGAATGTTGTAAACTTCCTGACCCTCTAATTCTATTTCTTGCAGATGCTATGAGTTTAACTGTATTTACTTTGTTATCATTTTGAAATCCGTGCACGGCCAAGGATGGAACCAGTCACCTTAACTCATTGAGACAATGTAAGTAATCTCTTATATCTTTGCGTCTTCTTTTTCTCTGTATCTCTATATTTGTGTGTGAAAAAGCCTGCGTGTTGGTTGGGTCCATTGGTTGGACCACTCAATTTGGGGGGTACTCTGTCGTTACCCATATTTCCACTAGTGAAGATTGGATTTTGAACAGATAACTGACCTACAATAAGAATAACATATTGAGCACTATAATCACTTAAAATTTTTTGCTTTTTGATATATTTACAAAATAATTATATATGTGATTGCTTCTAGTTCTTCGCCTCGTGTGATGCAGGGACTGGAAAACTAAAGGAAGTCGCTTCTGTTTTCTTCAAGCATTCTACAGAAAAGTTGTGAACTTTGTAAGTCAACTTGAATTTTCGCCAGACTTGACACTACCTCACTCATACTCGGTCTGCTTACTGGATCCCTTCTCAAGCAGGTAAGACTTAATTTTATCACCCTTAATGCATATTCCATTCCCCCATTTTCTGTCAGCATAGGATCAATGAAGCAACTAAGCTCAATTTCTGCATTTTCTCCCCCTGCGGCAGAGGCAATAGCTGCTGAAAGTAGTACTTCTCGACCTTCCTGTATAACTACTGCATCTTTTCCTGTGAACAGTTCCAACACCACCACGCCAAAGGCGTAGACATCAATTGAAGTAGTCATCAACCCTGTCTCCATAAACTCAGGTGCCATGTAACCTCTGGTGCCCAGAACCCTCGTTGTCAGGACACTACCTTAAGTTCCCTTCATTGCTGTTCTTGCGTGACTGAAATTTGAAATCTTCGCTCTAAGATTGCTGTCTAGGAGAATATTGCTGCTCTTGATATCCATGTGCACGTATGCTGGTTTAGTGAAGTTATGAAGATAGTGGAGTCCATTGGCGACATCCAGGGCAATCTGAATCCTCTTGATCCAGCAGCTGTCAGATTCTTTGGACCTCTCCTTGCAAAGTCATTTTCTTAAAGAACCATTCTTCATGTACTCATAAACAAGGTAGAAACAGTCATGATTTTTGCACAAACCATGGAGCTTGATCAAATTGAAGTGATTGATCTTGTTCAGCATGTTCACCTCGTTGGACACATCTAAGGTCATCTTTTTAATTGCTAGAATTTCCCCACCAAACACTCTCCTATACACAGAATTCCTCACCTTACTTCTGTAAGAAAAACTATTTGTAGCTTTCTTCAGTTCCTCAAAGCTAAAAACAAGGACTTGTTGAAAACTAGCAATCTCAACAAGAATGTCTTCTTGCAACTCCCCTTCTGTTTTTTCATTTCCATTACTCTGGGAAATTCCTTTCCCTATCTTATTACAATGACAAAGGGTGGTGGTTAGAATAAAAAACATCAGAAAGCAACTTGTTGCAGCTGCGACACCCACAAATAGCTTCCCTTTCAATTTCTTCTTCCCAACACTAGAAGTAGGTGGAGGTGAAATGCTAGGTTGTTGTGGATTATGGTTTGTGAACTCGAAGGTTCAGTTGGCATAGGAATTAGAATGGTTGTGAAAGGAAAAAAAGTTGGATTTCCTTTCAAAAACCCATTTGCATCAAGTATGCCTTTCCCACTTGCATTAAATCTCTCACCTATATGCATAATATTATCATCTCTGTTAATCGAGTAAGTAAATATCTTGTCCCATTTGCAGCCCGTCTCTTTGTAGCGCAAGCACAGCGAAGCGGGACTTGCAGCTGAAGGCCAGGATACAAACCAAACTCACTGCAAGGATTTGCACGCTTAAGGGAATCACACGTTGGCAATCCTTGGTACATGTCATTCGCTGCTATTAAATATGTTTCATGAACTGCTTCAATAATAAACGTGGTGTTGGCTTGATAGTACTGACCTGAGCAAGAACAGTTCATTGGAACAATAACCTCCTTGTCTAAAGGGAATACCGAAATTCCTGTGCCATTGTTAAATCGAGCAAGCTCTGTTGGATCCGAAGAAGTGAGAGTTGAAATGGTGGAAACTGAATCATAAGGAGGCCAAGACTTGAACAGCAGAAAGGCTTGGCAAGAGGTATATTTCCCATTGCAAATGTAAAGAAAAACTGGAGATGGTTTTGTTTCGTCACTGTTATTGCAACTAAATATTGAATTTCCGGAGTATTGTTGTTGAGCTTTGATGCATAAAATAAGAAAACTGAGAGCGAAGAAACTGAGGTGGTCCCAATTCATATCAAGACTTTTCTTGGAGAAATGAAATGTTTATCAGGGACTTGAGAATGATATTGAAGGTAAAATTGCAGCAAGAATTTGTTTTGCTATATATATATATATATATATATATATATATATATATAAATTTCCAGTACATGCATCATCATTTACAGTACCACTTCAAGGAAAAGACATATTTCCGACAAAATACATGAATCATTATTTTTGCATCATCATCTTATAAAAATCAATCACACCATTACCATCGAGATCAAACACTCGAATCATGGCCTCATCGATTTCCCATGACCCCCAAGCTTATTCAAAACAAGTTGCACCCCGGCCTGCATCAACCTCAAAAGCCCACCTCAAATGATCATCACTACTAATTATAACATCTCCATTCTCATCCACCAAACGAACAAAATTTCCAGCCTCCGGTAAATTATTGCCATCCGAATCAAACTCAGTTATCGCTCTTTTACCCTCATCAAGAAACACAAAAGACTTTCATCTTTTTTTTTGTAGGGAGCTGGGATCAGGAGGATGATTTTGAGCCAAGCTAAGGAGACATATATGATGATGTTTTGGTGCAAGTTGTAAGAAGTAAGAGTATGAAAACTTGTATATATGGAGTGAGATTTGGTGCAATTTACATGGGAATGAATAAAAAGCTACTTGCAAAAGGAGAGTCATGGATATAATTAATTGTGAATTAAATAAATCCTAATATATAAAATTAATAATCAACTAAATAACTAGAAAATATTTAAAACATTATAAGAAAAAATATTAAGACCCTTAACATTAACAAAAAAAAACATCCATTAAGTAACTCAATTTAATATACAAATATTAAATGATTACTTGTTAAATTTACAAATGTTAAAGATCTCAAATAGACATTTTATCATTTAAATATAATGTAACAAATGCAAGAATCCATCGTATCATCATGATTAATAATACTTTTTATATAATCTAAATACTAAAATAATCTTATCAATCAAAATCACATGAATTTATGTTTAACTTTAAAATATTTTTTTTATTATAAAAAATGGACATACAAGAACATGGAAGTATAAAACACTGCTACTCCCAATTGAAAAATGGAGGTTATAAATTCCCCAAACACGTAAAAGAAGAGCGGGGGAAACTAATTCCCGCCATGAAAATTCCTCTGCAAGATTTTCCCCATAGCCAGACATACCCTCAGAGCAACTCCTTCTAATGGCCAGCAACAACGAAGAAGACGAATTCCATGAATATCCCAAAGCTCAGGTACACTCATCGACTTTTCTCTCTCCTCCACCACCGAAATTCAATCCACTCATCACCATTCCTTCAATGGAAGCTCAGAGACGAATACAAGCTAACCCGACCCGAATTATGCGACCGCATTTGCCGCCTCCTCATCCTCCACCGATACGCCGCCATAAAGGACCTTTCTTTTGATTTCTCAGACGAGCTCGTCGATTCCGTCCTTCGGAAACTGAAATTGAACCCTAATTCTTCTCTTTACTTTTTCGAATTAGCTTTGAAGCAGAAAAAGTTTCGGCCTAACATAAGGTCTTACTGTAAAATAGTCCACATTTTAGCAAAAGCTCGAATGTTTGATGAAACAAGAGCTTATTTGGGTCAGTTAGTTGGGTTTTGTAATAATAGGCATTCGAGTTTGTTAATTTGGGATGAGTTAGTTAGGGTTTATAGGGAATTTGCTTTTTCGCCTACTGTTTTTGATATGATTTTGAAGGTGTATGCTGAGAAGGGGTTGACTAAGGGTGCATTGTACGTGTTTGATAATATGGGTAAATATGGTCGTGTGCCCAGCTTGCGGTCTTGTAATAGTTTGTTGAGTAGTTTGGTTAGGAATGGCGAAAGCCATACAGTTTTTTGTGTTTATGACCAGATGAATAGAGTTGGGATAGTTCCTGATGTGTATACTTGTACAATAATGGTTAATGCATACTGTAAGGCCGGTAGAATGGGTAAAGCTGTGGAATTTTTGAAAGAAATGGAGAATTTGGGTGTTGAGCCGAATGTGGTGACTTACCATAGTTTGATCAATGGGTATGTTGAGGTAGGGGATGTAAAAGGAGCTGAAGGAGTGTTTAGGTTAATGAATGGAAATGGTGTTGCAAAGAATGTGGTTACGTATACATTGCTGATCAAGTGTTATTGCAAAGAAGGCAAGATGGAAGAAGCAGAGAAGGTGCTTCGAGGTATGAAGGAGGACCCGTTATTGGCTGTGGATGAGCGTGCTTATGGTGTAATAATTGATGGGTTTTGTCTACTTGGAAAAATGGATGATGCTGTTAGGATTTGGGATGAATTGTTGGAGTTTGGATTGAAGATAAATATGTTTATTTGCAACTCTATGATCAATGGTTATTGTAAACTTGGTCAAATTCTGAAAGCTGAGGAAGTTGTCAGGAGCATAGCCAGATGGAATTTAAAGCCAGATTTGTATAGCTATAATACATTACTAGATGGGTATTGCAGGGAAGGTCATACGAATGAAGCATTCAAGCTTTCTGAAAAGATGCTCCATGATGGCATAGATCTGACTGTTGTAACTTATAATACTCTTCTAAAAGGTTTGTGTCGAAATGGCGCTTTCAATGATGCTTTGCACCTTTGGTCTTTGATGCTAAAAAGAGGGCTGGCTCCTGATGTGGTGGGGTACAGTACCTTGCTTGACGGACTTTTTAAGATGGGGGATTTTGAGAAAGCTTTAGTTCTGTGGAAGCATTTTCTAGCGAAGAGCTTTAAAAAAAGTAGATTTGCTTTCAATATAATGCTGAATGGATTGTGTAAGATGGGGAAGATGGTTGAAGCAGAGCAGATATTTCAGATGATGAAGAAAGCTGGCTGCTCACCTGATGGCATCACATATAGGACCCTTGCTGATGGTTATTGTAAAGCCGGGGATGTCGAACAAGCTTTTAAAGTTAAGGATGTCATGGAAAGGGAAGCTATTCCTGCTTCTACTGAAATTTATAATTCACTTATAACTGGACTTTTTAGGGATAGGAAGTTGAGCAAAGTGACAGATCTACTAGCTGAGATGAATTGTAGGGGATTAACCCCAAATGTTGTAACCTATGGAGCCCTAATTGCTGGTTGGTGCAAGGCTGGGATGCTGGATAAAGCATTTACTGCATACTTTGAGATGACCGAAAAGGGTTTGGCTCCCAATATAATTATATATAGTGCAATTCTCAGTGGGTTATACAGGCTTGGCAGGGCTGATGAAGCAAATGTGTTACTGCAGAAGATAATGGATTTTGATCTTCTTCAAGGCCATAAATGTTTTGACATATTAACCAAGTGTGACATGAAAAACCTAGATGCTCAGAGAATTGCAAATTCCCTTGATGAAAGTGCTAAAACTTCTCTTCTGCCCAACTATGTTGTGTATAATATAGCTCTTGCAGCATTATGCAAATTCGGAAAGGTTGATGATGCAAGAACATTTATCTCTTCTTTGTCTCTAAGAGGCTTTGTTCTTGATAATTTCTCCTACTGTACCCTAATCCATGGGTTTTCAGCTGCTGGTAATGTTAATGAAGCTTTTAACTTGCGTGATGAGATGCTGAAAAAGGGTGTTGTTCCAAACATCTCTACATACAATGCTCTTATAAATGGCCTATGTAAATCGGGAAACCTTGATCGAGCACTTAAGCTTTTCCATAAGCTTCGGTTAAAAGGTGTATCTCCTAATGCCATCACCTATAATACGTTGATTCATGAATATTGTAAGACTGGAAGAACTGGTGAAGCCCTTAAACTGAAAGAGAAAATGATAGAAGAAGGGATTTCTCCTTCTGTTGTTACCTACACAGCTTTAGTAAATGGTCTTCGTAAGGAAGGTAACATGGGAGAAGCACTGAAGCTTTTGGATCATATGATGAAAGCAAGTTTAGATCCTCATATCAATAAATACTGCTCAATGGCTCAAGGTTACATTAAATGTGGAGACATTCAGAAGATCTCCAATCTTGATGACATTATGCATGTCAAGAGTATTTCTTCTGGTGTTTCTTTACATAAAATCTCAAATTAGCTGAATTCACAAACTATGGAGGAACTCCTGATGCATGGAACATGTCTGAAGCTGTGTGTTGATGAGGTTGGAACTACAAAAAATTGTGATGAAGGAATGCTCTTTTGATGCATCTATTTGAATTTGGGAGTATGTTGGCTACTGAGAAATCACAAACTCAGTATTTTTGAGGTTTCAATCCCTTGTTAAGATGAACCATATATGTTTTGGTTCCATCTAGAAAGGCACTGGTAAACTACCGCAGATAATGATTGGCTTTCTTTATGCTGACACCTTGAGTTCTACAGAGCAGGAAGTGATTGCTTAGTTTATATTTCTCAGCAAACAAAATACTTACATAGACCATAATCTTTTTCATCTTAAGCAACTATGAGCTACTCAAGTTTCAAATTTCCTCATCTGAAAGGTCCAATAGCACACTTTGGTAATTTTTTGCTGCATTAGTTCTGAACTTTTGATTATACTAAACTTATACTGAATTACTGATAAATTAATGCTTGGTCTAGTAGATGCATATGCTTCTTTTTTTAGCTGTTTTTTCCCACTTCTCAATTTGGAGATATATTTACCATCCATGCCTTAAATAAAATTGTGCACTTACTTTGTATTTATGCTTGCATTTTCAGCAAATGCTGCATGTGTGTGCTGGCTGTTTTCCAAATGTGAAATTAACGTAGCTAATAGTAGCTACTCCAGGGTGCTTCATTTTGTAAAATTAAGTAAGTTGACGATGTGCTTTTGCTCTTCTGCTTTAAAGTTTAAGATTTGTCTTATGCATTTGAACTTCAAGTTGTTTTGTTTCAAGATTCATAAGATCTAATAGTCAGAAATTTTTCATTAGTTCTGCAAAAGTTTGCGTATAAAGTCATTGTAATAAGATTGTCTGACAAAGAACCTGAGCATAAATTATATCAATTCCTAATTTAAGGCAATAAAGATGTATAATTGAATGCAATCATTATCATATGAGACTGGGGTTTTAAAAAAAAATTATTTATCAGACTCTGCAATCTAATCAGACTCGGACATCTTAGAACTTTCACAGATCAACCTTTTTAATCTTTCTACATTATTCGTGGGACCAGTAAAGAATCAGTTGAAACTAAAGGCTTTCTAACAATATTGGGCAATATTTTGAGTTTGAGTTTTTTTTTCTTGGCTATTTAATTAAAACAGAGCATTGTAGATACATGAGATGTGGCTTTCATTTTTAAGACTTAAGAGGTTGGAGGACAAGACTCCTTTAAGGCCTCACAACTCGAGAAAGTGACAAAACCTTAAAATAGAACAGACTGGAATTGGAGACCCTCTAAATGCTCATTGTCTTAGCCCACAATGACTCCAAATGGTGATCCTATCCGGCTATCCCACAACAATGAGACGGAAAGGAGCAACCTTAAAATTTACACAAATTCCTTCGTTGAAAATAGGACTAAATTGATCGACATAAATTTATTGAAACTGGAGCAGATTTTTGGGCATCATTGATCAGAAGACTTTGAAATTATTAGCAGTCTTTTTTATCTTAATTACTTAACTCAAAATTACCAGAACAGAATTAAGCAGAAGATTCTGGACATATTTTATTGACACAGTTTTATCATTGATGGGAGCGGATCTCAATTCACGATGAGAGGAAATCCATAAATAAACTTTAATTTTCTCTTTGTGACTTGGCCAAAATGAACTGAGATCTTTGATATGCTTGGAACTTTAGCAAGAACTTCGGAGATGATGACAGTAAAATTTCCAGATTTAATATTATGTAGTTCCTTGTTGAAGCATTTCAAATTTTAATCTAGCTCAATCTTGTTGCAAATACCCATTCCATCCATGATGTTTAAGTTTTATTGGATAAGATCTTCTGTCTACTTTATTTATTTTTTAATGTTAAGATCTATCCTCGTTTCTATCCTTCTAAACTATAATTGTATACTCCTATATACATCATTTCCCTTCCCTTTGGAGGATTTGCAGTTATTACTTGGGTTTAGTATTGAGGTTATATGGGAATCCCTTTCATACTTGTGATAATCCCAATCTTAGGCATATTAAGCACTGCAGCTGACCCTTGTTTACCTGTAATCCTCCATTATTAGGCTTATTTTAGCCCTGCATGTGGATGTAGCCTTGCCTTGTGCTTGGGGATATATCTAGGCTTTTACAGTGCCAAACTGCCAATTAAACTTTCATTGTTACATTAACTCTTTCTTACAGTTGTGATGTATTGCTCTTATTGCAGATTCTTGTTTTTCACAATTGTTTTCTCCTGTGAGAAATATTCCTTGTACGGTGTATGCCAGACTTTGGGACAACTGACTATCCATTATGACCCAAGCCCAAGGCTTGTAAATTATATAACCCAACCCAGCAAGATATATTCTCAACCTGGGCCAGCTGCAGGACCTTTTGCTGCTCATCATGGCATTGTAAGCAGCATGCAAAGTGTATAAAAGGTAATTTCGGAGCTTTTGCTGTTAGTTATTTGTAGGATAAATGCTGAAGAAAATGTAGAAGCAGAATTAATATCAGAAGATGAACCCCGGCCACTGTTGTGTTGAGTAATAGTAAATGTTGGTTCCTTAATAAGACTTTTTCTAATAAAAATTTAGAAAAAGTAAAATTGATAAAGTAAATTAAAATTTTATTTGCATAATTCACGTTTAGATATGAATCTTTACTTAAAAGAGTTAAACTTGTGTTAATGTTATGATTTACTTGGGAAAATTGGATGGTATACCTGCATATTACAGTTTCGTAGCTTCTATTGATCTGCTGACCACAACTTGGGTTTTGAAGTAATCAATTAATTAATACTCAGAAGCAATCGAACATGATTATATAAGCCTCCATACTTGACCTGAACTTAATTGTTTAGCCATGCTTAATACATGGAAAAACCTAGTACGTACTACAATTCCTTTCTTTTCTACTTGTCATTGTTACCCCCTCCTCTGTTTTTGCTTTATTATTAGGCTATGAGTTTCTAATCGGTTGTAATGTATAAATTAGTTAGTGAACTGCTTACTGAAGGATACCCTGAAAAGTTTGACCAGAGTAGATTAGCATAGACCATGCCTATTCTGTATAGTGGATATTTAATATTGTATTACAACTCTTTGTTTTCTTTCAATTATTTTGCCTTCTAGAGATATTTTTTTTTAAAAAAAAATTAAATAATAAAAATTCCCTTCTAGAGAGGATGCGTAATCTTATTTGCTTATTGGTTGGGCAGGATAAGTGATGTTCCAGGTAAAGTGATAGCTGAATCTCTCGGTTTCAAAATTAAAGATATATATATTTCTTTTTTATGCATTATAAAATTAGAGATGCACTTATTTTTTATTTTTATATTATAAAGTGACATGAAGTTATGTAGCAAATATAAAGGCTAAATTTGGAAAAATAAATTTTGTTTAAAACTATTTGTTTATCAAATGTATATCTAATTTTGAAAAGAAACGAAAGGAATGAGGATTGGGTAATTGAATGTTGTGAGGTGCAAGCCAGTGATGAGGGTACTAGAAGCTGTCAGAAAAGTTTTTCATGTTTCATGTGTTTTGTCCAAAAATAAAATTACACATAACACACAGTTGGGTGTAAATCTGGCCAAAAATCTAATCACCATGAGTGTGTTGTATTCCAAAAGTAGTCAGTTTCCTAAAATTAGACTCACTGTCCACGTATGATGTTATGGTTTTGAATAAAGAAAGATGTGATACCTTTTCCATAAAACAAAAAAAAATGATTAGTACCCATACATGTTACTGTTCTTTCTCTTATTTTGTGTTGGGTTTTTTTTTCTGCCATGACATGTATGGGACAAGCAACACATTTATTTGCATTTATATCCCTTTCTTTCTTATTTCATTTTCTTTAATTGGTGCCAAGTACCTAGGCCTAGAGACTAACACGGCAGTATGGCAAGTAACACAAGGGCAAGGGAGTTGTTATTACCAGTAGGGGCATGCATGATGCATGGGTGGTTGCATGTGTAGTAATGTAATTCATATTATTATATAAATCAAACTTTAAGAGAGAGTTGGGAGTATAAAAAAATAAAATATATATATACATACAAGTCTTTCTTTCATTAAAAGATTTGAAGATAAAATTCACCTTCTTAACTCAAGCAAGCTAAGCTAAGCTAAGCTAAGCTAAGCAGGTGAATTCTGATTTGAAGTTTGTGTTGGGGGTATTTTGTTGAAGTATGATGATTTAATCAAGGAGTTTAAACTGAAGAATTATTAATAGGCTGGGTAGGGATATTCAACTGGGTTGTTATTGTTTATTTTTAGAATAATAATAATAATAATAATACTATGTTAGTGGTATATGCCAGGCGAGGCGAGGCGAGGCGATCTCGCCTGATGGATGGATCGATTTATAGTTTAGTAAATGTTAACGCCTGATTTTGTACGCCTGACGAAATCACCAAAACAGCAGGCCAAAATAGCGCCAACGGTTGATGGAGTAATTGTTGTGAAATCAAACTCACGAAATACACTCGCATAAACATAAATAAAGAAATATAAAGTATGAACACAAGAATTTACGTGGAAACCCAATTGGGAAAAAACCACGGAGAGAGAGAGAGTAATCCACTATAATAATATTGGGAGTACAAGATGTGTATTTGTGTTGTATCTCTTGTCTTCTATCATATTGTCCCCTCAAACCCTAGCTTGTAGCCATATATATATAGAAGCAACCTCCACTCGAATCTTACTAGGAAAAGGATTCCTTATCCCTCCAAATAAGGGAATACAATCCTATTTTAATAAGGACTCTCCCACTATAATAATAAATACATATGGGCTATCACCAGATCCGGACCATTAAATAGACTGGGCTGCACCATGACTAGACCCAAATAATCACATCCCAACATTGCCCCCCAGTCTCTTATTTATAAGAAACTTATAAATGAGAGACTATACAAGTATACCCCAACAAAGCGACCATATTTGCCGAAGAGAAAATATCACGCCCGAACCCAATGCGCCGAACTAAAATTGTTGAAGAACCAACCTTATACCAACCGAATATAAAGAACCAACCTTATTACTACCGAACCAACCTTATCACAACCGAACCAAAATTATCACAACCGAATATAGAGAACCAACCTTATCCCAACCGAACCAACCTTATCACAACCGAAGATATAAAGAACAACCTTATCACAACCCAATATATATATAGAACCAACCTTATCACAACCGAACCAACCTTATTACGACCGAACCAACCTTATCACTACCGAAGACAGATAAATAATCCACCAAACACATCCAAATATATAGAGGACCAACCTTATCCAAACCGAACCAACCTTATCACTACCGAAGATAGATAAATAATCCACCGAACACATCCAAATATATAGAGGACCAACCTTATCCCAACCGAACCAACCTTATCACTACCGAAGATAGATAAATAATCCACCGAACACATCCAAATATATAGAGAACCAACCTTATTACGACCGAACCAACCTTATCACAACCGAATATAAATTATAAAGTTCGTTCCGAGGAACTAAACGTATTCGTTCCGAAGAACCGTATAAATATTTATTTTGATCGTTCGGGAGTACGTTGGTCCGTCCCGAAGGATATTGTCCGACCGAGATAATGATGGTCCGTCCCAAAGGAAGTAATCCGTTCGGGAGTACGATGATCCATTGGTGAGGATGTCGGTCCGTCTCGGAGGGTGTGATCCGTTGGAGAGGATGTCGGTCCGTCTCAGAGGATGTTATCCGTTGGAGAGGATGTCGGTCCGTCTCGGAGGATGTGATCCGTTGGAGAGGATATCGGTCCGTCTCGGAGGATGTGATCCGTTGGAGAGGATATCGATCCGTCTGGGGAGATGTTTGTCCGACCTTGTAACCCCTTTATACCAATCATTGCCCCCCAGTCTCTTATAAATAAGAACCTTATTTATAAGAGATTATTCAAAAAGTCTCTTCGGGATTTTCATCCTTTCGGTAGATCAAAGTCTTCCCGAAGGATCCAACCTTATTACGCCAACCAACCTTATGCCGCCAAAATAGTCGTCCCGACCCCCGTGGGAGGCTTCCTTTCGGGAGAACTAAGCCTTCCCGAAGGATCCAACCTTATTACGCCATCCAACCTTATACTGCCAAAATAGCCGTCCCGACCCCCGTGGGAGGCTTCCTTTCGGGAGAACTAAGCCTTCCCGAAGGATCCAACCTTATTACGCCATCCAACCTTATACTGCCAAAATAGCCGTCCCGACCCCAGTGGGAGGCTTCCTTTCGGGAGATCAAAGCCTTCCCGAAGGATGTTTGTCCGGCCTTATAACCCCTCCGACCTTATGCCGCCATAATATCCGTAAAATGTTCATCCTTTCGGGAGATCAAAGCCTTCTCGAAGGACGTTTGTCTGACCTTATAACCCCTGCAACCTTATGCCACCATAATATCCGTCCCGAAGGAGGCTTGACTCTTCGGAAGGACGATGATCCGTTGGTGAGGATGTCGGTCTGTCTCGGAGGATGTGATCCGTTGGAGGTTCATCCTTTCAAGAGATCAAAGCCTTACCGAAGGACGTTTGTCCGACCTTATAACCCCTCCGACCTTATGCCGCCATAATATCCGCCCCGACCCCTGTGGGAGGCTTCGATCAGACTTTATATCTGCCGAAAGTAGACAGCCGAAGATATGATGAAACTGATGTGATATAGTCCGAGGCAAACTGCAATTATCCGAAGAGGATTGTTGTTGCCCGAAGTGGGTTGTTTCCAATCCTTTTTGTTCCTGCTACTTAAAACCTGGATTGGAATTGTCAATTGAGATCTTCCGGAGTTCCTCGGCCCATCAAAATTCTGAACTTAAAGATTTGGAACTTTTGCAATCGATGCGTCCGAAGCTCTGAAGACCCATTATTTTACACAGGTGCATGATTGTAAAGCTCTTACAACCTTTTGATGGCCGCTTGAATAGTCAGGCCACTTTTCTAATCAACCCAGTAAGGTAAGGATTGAACAGTCTGGATAACAGCAAGCCAGAGAATACCATAACCCAAGAAAGAAGCAAATACACCAACGAGAAGAACAGCCCATGGTGGGAATTTGTTGCAGGCGATGCCAGGAAGAATACCCACGTTTTCTCCAATATCATTGGCAACTGCAAGGATGATGAGTTGTTGTTGAGTGAAACCCAGTACTGATTTGAGAGAATGAGAGTACAAAGGGAAAGTATAAGCGTTGCAAGCAGCGATTTGGACCCAAACAGCAGCTCCAAGACCCACCCATGGCCTGATTTTGGATAGAATTTATAACCGGTGTGGCTCGAAGAGGAATCCCAACACAAAGTTGTTGACATCAGAGAAGCAGTCGCAGAGGTCGGTGGACCAGGTTTTGGATAGAATTCGAGCAGGGCGACTGTTTTCATAGTATTGGCACCGGAATCCCAGTCGCAGTTGCGCCTTCTTCGTACGGTGGCTGCGCTGGTGCTGAAATTTTTTCGTTGAGTATGAGAGGGATATTAGTATTTTATTTGGAGTGGAACCAATGATATCAATGCTTTGAAACTTCGACAGCAGTTCCATCCATTTTCACTGAAATAGACAAAGACCCCAATGTCATCTCTCAGAAAAAGTCTCTTCGGGCGTTGTGCCACTTCACCGTTAATATCCAACAGAGAAGCAGCTTGTGGGCTAGATTGAGAAGCATCGTGACGGAAACTGCCAACATAGCCTTCGAATCGTACGAAAAAATATCCTACATGAATTTGTACACATGTATACGTGTAAAGTAGTGTAAAGTAATATTAATGATGGGGATGCTAAAATTTAATTATCATGAACAGATTACTAGCAGAAGGCTCAACACATATTGCATATATATTTTTAAAATTTAATAAAAAAGAATAACTTAGCTTTATGTGTTGGCTCTTCTTCTAGATGAATCGGTGATTTTAAATCGACACTAGAACAAGTGTCTTCGTTCCCACAGACGGCGCCAATGTTAACGCCTGATTTTGTACGCCTGACGAAATCACCAAAACAGCAGGCCAAAATAGCGTCAACGGTTGATGGAGTAATTGTTGTGAAATCAAACTCACGAAATACACTCGCATAAACATAAATAAAGAAATATAAAGTATGAACACAAGAATTTACGTGGAAACCCAATTGGGAAAAAACCACGGAGAGAGAGAGTAATCCAGTATAATAATATTGGGAGTACAAGATGTGTATTTGTGTTGTATCTCTTGTCTTCTATAATATTGTCCCCTCAAACCCTAGCTTGTAGCAATATATATATAGAAGCAACCTCCACTCGAATCCTACTAGGAAAATGATTCATTATCCCTCCAAATAAGGGAATACAATCCTATTTTAATAAGGACTCTCCCACTATAATAATAAATACATATGGGCTATCACCAGATCCGGACCATTAAATAGACTGGGCTGCACTATGACTAGACCCAAATAATCACATCCCAACAGTAAAGAAAGAAGAATGGACAAAATATGAAGTCATGATTCGACGTAAATGGTTGGTTTGTTAAGGTGATTTAACATGATGCTATTTTGTTAATTAAATTAAATTAGTTAAAATGTCATTTTGACCTTCAAAGTCAACGTATGAATAGGAGGAGTATAATATTAGCCCTAGCCCTAGCCCAACCAGTTGAGTTTGAGAATCACGATCAGATCAAATCAAATCAACCGAGTCAATAGGATAGGATCTGTTGCATGATAATATTCCTCTAAATAATAATAATAATAATAATTGGATACCAATTTCTTGCATTTCGGTACATTAAAAATTCCTCTTTCATCCAAGTAAAATAAATATCCAGGAAGTTGTTCTCAAGTCAGTCGATATCTCAACCAACGCATAGTTGTAGGGAAAGATAGTGCCTGCCTGCCTGCCAAGAAACATGTTAAGAGAATCAATATTTGAGGCGGTTCGGTTTAATTTGTCGACATATATAGAATAGAAATAGAAATGAATTGTAGTAGTACTAGTAGTATATTGGAGTACTATTTAAATCTTCTTATATTGAAACTATCATACGTATGTATGTATGTATATACATCCGGCCCTTAAACTTGAGTGATAAGGGTAAAATAGTGCAGGCATCATAATACGTTCTTCTACATTAGCCACCACCAAAGTCGTCTACTACCACTACTACTACTACCACATCATCATTTCTCCTCTTTATTTCTTTCTACCAAACAAATGAATATAAATTTTAGTCCCTCCATTTTAAAATTATAAAAATTCAACAAATCATAATAAATATTTTTTATTTGGATCTTGCAAAAACTAATTACTGTAATTTTATTAGTTTTACATTTTAAATATTTATAATTATATTAATTTAATTTAAATTAAATGAATGCATACACAGTATTTATGTATGTATGTATGTTGAGATATAAAATTCTACATCGGTCAATTATATATATAATTCTCAATTAATTTTAAGTTAGAAGCTTCAATATGGTATCAGGATCAAAAGTTGATTTTGAGTAAACTTTAATTAAAAACATATATTTTTAATTAATTGACGACAAAGAGTTAAAAACTAATGGGAATATACAATGCGTACGCAGGCAGGCAGGCAGGCAGGCAGGCATATAATGGCGAGTATATAAAGTTAATTCATGTGATGTTTGTGTGGATGCATGTGTGACTATTTCCATTTTCACAAAAACAAGCAACACTCTTATTCGTAGGAGTATTATTCTTTTTCTTTTAACGTTACTATGTATACTTGCGCCACTTCATAAATTAATAATGGCCCCCACCCCACCCCACCCCACCCCACCCCACCCCTCCCCTCCCCTCCCCTCCCCTTGAATTTTCATAAGTTATGTTGGTGAATTTTTTTTTAAGCATTATAGTATTTATGCCCATGAAGTTTAGAGAGAGTAGTATATACGATGAGTTGGTGGACTTGTTAAAGTGGAAGATTGGGTAGAAATAAATACTACTACTAGCAAGGTACCAAATGTCCCGTCATGTCCTGTGTACCTAAGGGAAGGGCCGTAGGGCGTAGATATCCGTACCTGTCGGCCGTCCGGTATTTGTCCCAAATTTGTGCTAGAAAAATTAAGGCGGTGAATTTTTTTTTTCTACATATTATTAGGACAAAAAGGTGGGCCCAGAAATAAGGACTTTTCTTCCGTACAAGTAGTTTTCACTTGTTAAATGCGGAGGCCTCGTGGTTCAACTTTCAACCGGAACCGGTGACTCTCTAAACCGATTAAATACACTTTTTCCCATTCTACTCGACTTCAGTTTATAAATATATTATTAAATTGAATTTTTTACGATCAATTCATTAAATTACACATTATTTACAAAAAGTGATAAAACCGTCAATGTCCGTTAACCATTTAACAGAAAACTTACGTGACAACATGTGGCAATATATAATTAAAATATGTGGCAGTATACTTACAATTTTACTTAAAATTAAAAGATATATTTTTGAAGGAAATTTTATTTATATTACTTATATAAAAAATATAAAAATGTAAAAATTTTATATAAAAATATAAAATATAAAATATAAAATATAAAATTTATATAAAATTTAAAATATATAATATAAAAATGTAAAATATTTTATATATTTGAAAAAAAATATTATATTTTATATTTTTAAAAGATATATTTTTTGCAGAACATGAAATCCTCTCACACTCGTATGATAGCTAGCAGCGCACACAGATCAACAAAGAAAATTCAAACATATTTTTTTTAATTTAATAAAAATATATAATATATCGAGATCTTGCTTCTTTCAATCATCCCCAATTGACTCCGATCGATCTATTTCGCAGCTCCGATCACATTTTATTCATCCATTTTCGAATTGCATTGAGTTCGTCGGAGATGCTCTAGAAAGGGTTTTCTTGGATCTGCAGGTTGTTCATCGGATGAGAGAGAAACATTATTCTTATGTTTCAGAAATGGAAAGAATTGATGGGATGGAGTGCCATAAGAAGAAATTAGTAGAAAGAAAATAGAAGTTGGTGTTGTTGTTGCCGATTTTGGTGTGTTGATGATGATTTGGGGCTAAGATGTGAAGGATAGAGAGAGGATGAGAGAGAGAGACGAAGGATAGAGAAAGGTTGAGATGTTGATTTGAATATTTAGTTTTTTTTTAATTTTATTTTCTACATGGCAAGTTGACAAACACATGATATGGACACCACATCCCAATCACGTGCCTTAATTATGTTAAAAATCAACTTATTTAATAGAAAATGTAACGGATTGTAAATAAATTGTAGTTCAATGAATTAATTCTAAAAAAATTCACTTCAATGATGTATTTATAAATCGATTCCTAGTAGAGTGGGAAAAATGTATTTAACCACTCTCTAAACTATAGACTTTCTTGCTTTGCTGCACCGACATTCTTTTTTTATATACCCTTCTTACCCCTATAATTTATAGGATTAATTCAGATTAAAAATCCTTATAAAAATAAATTATATAAATGTGAGATTGATTTAAAAAAATGTAGGACTTTATCCAATTCTGGAAGAAGGTTTATCCAATTCTGGAAGAAGGTTTAAGTTTAATGACGCTATATGTTGTCCGTCGCTAAAAATATAGACGACGGTTGTATGACCAAACCGTCGTCGGATCCATCGCTAAAGGGGGGTGAGCAAGAGTGAGTAAGATAAGGGGTATGCACTTGATCCTTGCTATATATATATATATATATATATATATATATATATATATATATATACTAGCTGGGTCCCGTGCCTCTGGTATTGTATGGACAGTGAGATTTATCTCAAATTTTGAACAACCAGATGATTTATTGAGTGAGCAGAAATTTTAAAATCATTTGTATTTTATTATATATATATATATATATATATATATATGAATAAAAATCATCTTAGATCAATTTAAGATAAATTATTTTATTTCATTTTCAATAAAACATCATTTGATCGTCAACTTAATAATTTGACTATACGAATGTAACGAACTTGTAAAAATATGAGATTATGTAAAATTTTGTTTGGTTTGAGGTTATAGATTAACAATTTTATAACAATAAAAGTTAAAAGTTACTAAATTATGAGATGTCGAAATATATACTTGTATACATATTATTTACAGTATTATTAAAATAATATTTTAGTGTCTGAATCAAACAAAATTTTACATAATCTTATATTTTTACATGTTCATTATATCCGTAAGGTTAAATTATTAAGTTGACGATTAAATATATAGCTGGTAGTGATTATTTAATACTGTTAACGCCAAATTCTGTACGCCTGACGAAATTACCAAAACAACAGGCCAAAATTGTGACGCCCCCAAAATAGGTCCATTCCATCCAACCCATTTTGAGTCGTCAATAACATGGTACAGAAACAACAATAACTTCAGTATTACAATTGTTGTACAAAATACGACAACACATATACTGTGAGTTTAAATACAAATATTGTCTTCTAGACAATATCTACACTCAAATAAGTCCTCATTATTGATACACTATTTACAAAAATAGTGAGGACTACGAAAACAACTGTCTTGAACCATCACTCTACACCCCGACTAGTTTTCGCTATATTCTCGCCTCCTGAGAAGAAAATAAAACAAAAAAGAAAAGGGTAAGCTCAACTAGCCCAGTAAAGGATATTATGACTAAGATAATGTACAACAAATTATCCTTAGTCTTCAACAGGGAAAAAATTGATAGAATACAATAGACAACAAGTTTTAGATCAACAACTGCATCGGAAACAACAATTCATTAGGAGAGTTAAGTAGAGAATGAAATCTACTAACATCTATGAATTTAAAAGTCCATAATCAATATTTTATCCTTGTAACATAAATCAATATTCATCTTGAATCAAATATTCATCTTTGCACTACAGGCCAAAGATATTCATCAGTCGATCATGTTCATCTCAACATCTGTTCATCTTTACACAACGGGCCAAAGATATTCATCAGTTGGTCATGTTCATCTCAACACCTGTACATCTTTTGCACTACGGGCCAAAGATATTCATAAGAAAATCAACCATCTTTGCACTACTGGCCAAAGATATTCAGTAATGTCATCATTTAGGACTGAGGATGATGAAAAATGTTTTAAAAAAAACGAATCCAGCGAAACAAAAGAATAAATATTAAGGATTCGTACTTTAGACAATCCAAGTTCAAAAATACTCCATAATAAACTTTTGTGGAGCAGAATTCAAAAATGAAGATCAAAACATAGATCCAATCAAAGATAGAAACCATAATAGATAATCTTGGACACAGAAAAAAAAATTAATTTTTTTTGCGAATAATGTCATATTCGTGAATAGCGTCATATACGTGAATAGTGTCGTATACGTAAATAGTAAATCTAACACTAAAAGATAGAAAGTTCACAAGAAAATAATCATGCTTCGTGAATAGTACTCATGAATAGTAACTCGTGAATAGTAATTCATGAATAGTATCTCGTGAATAGTAACTTACGAATAGTAACTCATGAATAGTAACCCCGACATGAAAAGATAAGAATTTCACAAGAACAATCTTACAAATATTCCAGAATAATGATATTGAAAGAAATAATATCATTTTAAAAAAAATAACATCCCTTACCCCAAAAAGACAGTATTTCTGACTGGAATACTGGATATAGTGCTGAAGGAAATTTGCACCGTATAGCAACACTCAAAGTATCAAAATACTAACAAGAATACTCTCGACAATATAGAGAGAGAAGTAGAGAGAAAACTTCAGTTTCTGGTGTGATTTTCAATTCTATCCTAAGCATTTATAGTAAAATACTTAGAACACCAGAACAAAAAATTGAATATAATAATATATTTATAACCAAATTTTCCTTAGTCAACCACATCAAAAACACATTTTCCACAAAAATACACCAAAAATGAATAAACATGTTTAAAACAATTTTTTGTTACAAAATCAATTCAGACTCAATAATCTGAAACTTCAATAATTCATAATAAATAGCCCTTTTATCAGAAAAATTCGAACCTTATATCCATTCCATAGAAAATTTAATTGTCTACAACTTTGCAGAAGAAAGTTTTTCTAAATTTCAAACAGAAATTGACCGAAATCCACATACGGATAATTTTACAGGCTATAATTAAATTTTAGTCAAAAATTGTGTCCACCAACATACAAAACATGTGTTAAATATTTTTTGTAACACACAAAACATGTGTTAAACATTTTTTGTAACACAAATACTCTTCCTCTTCATTTATTCATACATCCGACATTTATTGTAAAAATATTCCCATTATTATATTATTAAAATATAATAATATATCTAAATGAATTATTTTATCAGAAAAGATAAAATATCAATTTTCAACAATTGTCACATTAAAAATTTTCTCCATCTATATCCACATAAAATGAATATTTTTCTTATCATATAAATCAATAATTAATTATTCACAAATAATATTACAGAATCACAATACTGACAACCTGGTCGTTCACAGGAAAGAGGGGATTTTTCAATAAGGATTTCTCCCTACTGGCGCGCAATTAGGTGACCAAACATCTCCTTAGACAGAAACTTTTAGACATTGCCAATAATGTTATCTAATAATATTATTTCAATAATATGAATTATTGATCTGATAATGAAAAATATTGTGCAGTGACAATTATTGAAACAACAACAATATAAAATATCAACATAGCAATTATTGAATCAATAAAATAAAATATTGAACAGTAATTACTGTAACAATTATTGAGTAGTGCCTTCTTACGTAAGAATCAATAGTTGATGCAATACCGTGTGCTACTGTGCAACATCGCGTATTACTGTGTTTTAACCACCGGGTATTCCAACAGTATTAACGGTAACAACTACACCGTTATTTATAAATACCTTATACTTGTCGTTTTCTTCATCTAATCACTTTCCGTTATGGGGCCCACACAAGGCTGCACCGTCGTACGAATATTCTCCGACAACAAGAATATTCCACGACCAAATGAATATTCCCCGACAACAATGAATATTTTATAACCACTTGCTTATTTAAAATATTTCCGCATTTTACCCTTAGCTAACCACATTAATCAAATCAACATTTACTATTTCAACATAATAAATAAAAGAAATTCCATTTTATTTATAAAAAAATCGGGGTCTTACAACCTCCCCTCCTTATGAAATTTCATCCTCGAAATTGATGTACGTACCTGATGTTTCGAAAAGGTTAGGATACCTCGCTTTCATTTTCGTTTCCAATTCCCAGGTCATTTCTTCAATAGCATCGTTCCTCCACAAAACTTTGACTTGTGGTATGACCTTTGTGAGTAGGACATGCTCCATTCTATCCAAAATCTTGACAGGTACCTCCTCGTACGTTAAATCTACGGCTATTTCGTCTGGTTCTAACTCAATAACTTGGTTCGAGTTGTTCACATATTTTCGTAACATTGATACGTGAAAAACGTTATGAACACGCGACATACTTGGTTGTAAAGCGAGTCTATAGGCCACAGTTACTACTCGATCGAGAATTTCAAATGGACTAATAAATCGAAGGTTTGAACTTTCTTCACATCGCTGATTCTCGCTTTTGGAATAACAACTTTTTGCATCTTCTTCTTCATATTCATCAGCTCCAGGTCTGTAGCTTAAGTGATTTTAACTATTGATTAAAGTCGATTCTACTCGTATATCATCACGCGGGTTCCTAGAGTCTTTAACTCTATCTTTATCATTTGTAAGTTTTACAAAATGAGTTTTGACTATATCGCACTCGTAATCGTATACGATCTTCTACTCAACACGTTAGCTACCACGTTCGCTTTTCCAGGATGGTATGGTCAGAACATGTGCCGAAATGAGTCTCCTCTTGAGTTCTTCGAAGCTCTTCCCACATTCCTTGCTCCATTCGAATTTTGTATCTCTACGAGTCAGCTGAGTTAATGGAGTAGCGATTCGAGAAAATCTTTCCACGAATCTCCGATAATAACGAACTAAGCCTAGAAAGCTACGTATTTTGATTACTAACTTAGGTTGCTCTCAACTGTGACTCATATCCCAATCTTGGATAGCACATCACAATGGCACCTATCAGTTTACTACCACACAAATATGGCGTACCCTACAGAGAGTCTGGCTTCGGTGCATTCCACAAAGGTAGTCACCAGATAGAGGCTCGGGTATCAACTTCTATAGTTGGGTTTTTAACTCTTGAAGTTCAATAGGAGCCATTCGATATGAGATTTTAGAAATGAGTTTTGTATCGGGTTCAAAGTCGACACAAAATTCAATATCACGCTCTGCGAGTAGGCCAGGAAATTCTTCAGGAAATTCACTAATAACAGAAATATCATTCAAATTTAACGTATTTTTGTTCAAGTCCATAACATGGGCTAAGAAAACTTGACATCCGTTTTTAATAAACGAATGACTTTATGGCTTGATATGAAAATGTTTGACTTCAATGGTTTGGTTGCTTGAATTCGAATAACAGGTTGCTTAGGAATATGAAAACTAACAACCTTATGAAAGTAATCAATTTTGGCATGACGAGTAGTCAACCAATCAATCCTTAAAATCACATCAAAAGCAAGTATCTTTAAAGAAATAAGGTCAACATGTAATGTGATGGTGCCAACTTGGATCAAACAAGATTTATAAACAGTGGATGTAATAAAAGTTTCTCCTAAGGGAGTCTCCACAGATAAGTCAAAGTCTAATTTCTCCGGAGTCAAATTTAAACGTTGAGCGCAAGGAAGAGAGATAAAAGAATGGGTAGAACTGGTATCTAATAAGGTATATATTTCTTAGGATTTTATAATTAACTAACCCTTGCTAACTTCTTTTGGTTTCCTCGCATTCTGACCAGTCACGACAAACGCTCTTCCAAGAACCATTGACTTTGACTTTTCTGGGACAGCCTTTTGAGTCACAATCCCCGCTGGACTGGGTTTCACTATCATACAATCTCGAGCAATATGACCTTCTTTTCCACAATTATAACATACCTTGGAAGGTTGTGAACAATTTGGGCTTATATGTCCCTCCTCTCCGCATCTGTAGCATCTAACTGACAGTCGTTCTCCTCCCTTAGAATTTGTTGCTGGTGCTGGTGTTGCTGCCGACGTCTTCCCGTAATCGTTAAATCTTCTCTTCTTAAAATTTTCACCTGAATTATTTTTTCTATTATCTTGGCCATGATTACCACCGAAGTGGTTACCATTTCTGGCATGATAATTTCCTCCACGATGGTTATCATTTATTTTGATGACCGTTGCCATCGGTACGATTATCATCAAGTTGTAGGTCGTTATTCTTCTATTGAGCTAACTCTTTATCGCGCTCCAATAACTGAGCCCTATTCACAACATCAGAATATAAAGAAAATTTATGAGAAATGAGATACTGACGTATGTCGGGTTTCAAACCTCTCAGAAACATCCGCGTCATACGTTCCTCATTCTCCACCAAATGAGGCGCAAACCTGGATAACTCCGCGAACTTTGCCTCGTACTGGGACACCGTCATGTTGTTTTGTTCTAGTCTAATGAACTCCATTTCCTTCGTATGACGAATACTTTCAGGAAGGTACTTGTCATTGAACGGTATCTGAAACGTTTCCCAAGACATGTTAAGTGCGGCTGGATGGGTACGCTTCACAGATTCCCACCAGTAATCTGCCTCATTACGGAACATAAAAATGGTGAATGGAAACTTCTGTTCCTCCGTGCATCCCAAGACATCAAATATCTTGGTAATTTGCTTGACACACGTCTCCGCCTTAATCGGATCTGGCTTTCCCCATAATTCTGGTGGTCCCAACTCTTTGAACTGCTTGGCTGTGACAAACCGTGCTTTGCTATCATTTCCACCTATATTTTGTACACGAGTCTCCCTCGTCTGATTTTTCATGAACTGCAAAAAGCTTCTAAACATCCCATCTTTCATCGTCTGATCAGTGGTGTTGTTTACAGGAGGAACATTTCCATCCTGTTGCACGTTCTCCTGATTAGCGAGTAAAGGAGTCTCTACGGTCTCGTTTACTCCACTGTTAACATTCTCAGTTGCCATTCTTAAATACTGCCGTAAAACAAGGGTTAATTAAATAAATTAACATACCACATAATATTCCTATACTCTGACCAACCAACAAATAAGCTTAGGTAGGACATACTAGCGAAGGATTTACTCGTCTCTCCCCTCCTAGTTCTATTCCCTGATCTCCGCCAAAGATCATATCCCTAAGCTCTGATACTAACTGTGACACCCCCAAAATAGTTCTATTCCATCCAACCCATTTTGAGTCGTCAATAATATGGTACAGAAACAACTACAACTTCATTATTACAATTGTCGTGCAAAATACGACAACACATATACTGTGAGTTTAAATACAAATATTGTATTCTAGACAATATCCACACTCAAATAAGTCCTCATTATTGATACACTATTTTACAAAATAGTGAGGACTACGAAAACAACTGTCTTGAACCATCACTCTACACCCCGACTAGTTTTCGCTATATTCTCGCCTCCTGAGAAGAAAATAAAACAAAAAAGAAAAGGGTAAGCTCAACTAGCCCAGTAAAGGATATTATGACTAAGATAATGTACAACAAATTATCCTTAGTCTTCAACAGGGAAAAAATTGATAGAATACAATAGACAACAAGTTTTAGATCAACAACTGCATCGGAAATAACAATTCATTAGGAGAGTTAAGTAGAGAATGAAATCTACTAACATCTATGAATTTAAAAGTCCATCATCAATATTTTATCCCTGTAACATAAATCAATATTCAACTTGAATCAAATATTCATCTTTACACTACAGGCCAAAGATATTCATCAGTCGGTCATGTTCATCTCAACACATGTTCATCTTTGCACTATGGGCCAAAGATATTCATCAGTTGGTCATGTTTATCTCAACACCTGTACATCTTTGTACTACGGGCCAAACATATTCATAAGAAAATCAACCATCTTTGCACTACTGGCCAAAGATATTCAGTAATGTCATCATTTAGGACTGAGGATGATGAAAAATATTTTAAAGAAAACGAATCCAGTGAAACAAAAGAACAAATATTAAGGATTCGTATTTTAGACAATCCAAGTTCAAAAATACTCCATAATAAACTTTTGTGGAGCAGAATTCAAAAATGAAGATCAAAACATAGATCCAATCAAAGATAGAAACCATAATAGATAATCTCGGACACAGAAAAGAAAATTTATTTTTTTTGTGAATAGTGTCATATTTGTGAATAGTGCCGTATACGTGAATAGTGCCGTACAAGTGAATAGTAAATCTGACACTAAAAGATAGAAATTTCACAAGAAAAATCATCATGGTTCGTGAATAGTATTCATGAATAGTAACTTGTGAATATTAACCAATGAATAGTAACTCGTGAATATCAACTCGTGAATAGTAACTCATGAATAGTAACTCGTGAATAGTAACCCCGACATGAAAAGATAAGAATTTCACAAGAAAAATCTTACCAATATTCCGGCATAATGATATTGAAAGAAATAATATCATTTTAAAAAAAATAACATCCCTTACCTCGAAAATACAGTACTTCTGACTGGAATACTGGATATAGTGCTGAATAGAACTTGCACCGTATATCAACAAATCAAAAATACAGTACTTCTGACTGGAATAGTGGATATAGTGCTGAAGGGAACTTGAACCGTATAGCAACACTAAAAGTATCAAAATACTTACAAGAATACGCAGGACAATATAGAGAGAGAAGTAGAGAGAAAACTTCAGTTTCTGGTGTGATTTTTAATTCTAACCTAAGCACCTTATTTATAGAAAAATGCTTAAAACACCAAAACAGAAAATTGAATATAATAATATATTTATAACCAAACTTTTCTTAGCCCACCACATCAAAAACACATTTTCCACACAAATGCACCAAAAATGAAAAACATGTTTAAAACAATTTTTTGTTACAAAATCAATTCAAACTCAATAATCCGGAACTTCAATAATTCATAATAAATAACCCTTTTATCAGAAAAATTCAAAACTTATGTCCATTCCATAAAAAATTTAATTCTCTACAACTTTACAGAAGAAAGTTTTTCCAAATTCCAAACAGAAATTGACCGAAATTCACATACGGATGATTTTACAGCCTATAATCAAATTTTAGTCAAAAATTGTGTCTACCAACATACAAAACACGTGTTAAACATTTTTTGTAACACACAAAACATGTGTTAAATATTTTTTGTAACACAAATACTCTTCCTCCTCATTTATTCATATATCCGACATTTATTGTAAAAATAACCCCATTATTATATTATTAAAATATAATAATATATCTAAATGAATTATTTTATCAGAAAAGATAAAAAATCAATTTTCAACAATTGTCACATTAAAAATTTTCTCCATCTATATCCACATAAAATGAATATTTTTCTTATCATATAAATCAATAATTAATTATTCACAAATAATATTACAGAATCACAATACTGACAACCAGGCCGTTCCCAGAAAAGAGGGGGGTTTTCAATAAAGATTTCTCCATACTAGTGCGCAATTAGGTGACCAAACCTCTCCTTAGAAAGAACTTTCTAGACATTGCCAATAATGTTATCTAATAATATTATTCCAATAATATGAATTATTGATCTGATAATGAAAAATACTGTGCAGTAACAATTATTGAAACAACAATAATATAAAATATCAACGTAGCAATTATTGAATTAATAAAATAAAATATTGAATAGTAATTACTATAACAATTATTGAGTAGTGCCTTCTTACGTAAGAATCAATAGTTGGTGCAATACCGTGTGCTACTGTGTTTTTAACCACTGGGTATTCTAACAATATTAACGGTAACAACTACGCCGTTATTTATAAATAACTTATTCTTGTCGTTTTCTTCATCCAATCGCTTTCCGTATGGGGCCCACACAAGGCTGCGCCGTCGTACGAATATTCCACGACCAAACGAATATTCTCCGATAACAATAAATATTTTATAACCACTTACTTATTTAAAATATTTGCGTATTTTACCAAAAACTAGCCACATTATTAAATCAACCCTTACTATTTCAAAATAATAAATAGAGAAAATTTAATTTCATTTATAATAAGTTGGGGTCTTACAGATATTCACCAGTTGATCATGTTCATCTTAACACCTGTTCATCTTTGCACTACTGGCCAAAGATATTCATAAGAAAATCAACCATCTTTGCACTACAGGCCAAAGAAATTCATTAATATCATCATTTAGGACTGAGGATGATGAAAAATATGTTAAAGAAAAAGAATCCAGTGAGACAAAAGAAAAAATATTAAGGATTCGTACTTTAGACAATCCAAGTTCAAAAATACTCCATAATAAACTATTGTGGAGCAGAATTCAAAAAATAAAGATCAAAACATAGATCCAATCAAAGATAGGAACCATAATAGACAATCTTGGACACAGAAAAGAAAAATTAATTTTTCTGTGAATAGTGTCGTATTCGTGAATAGTATCGTATATGTGAACAGTGTCGTATACGTGAATAGTAACTCCGGCACTAAAAAAATAGAAATTTCACAAGAAAAATCATCATGCTTCGTGAATAGTAACTCGTGAATAGTAATTTCTGATTAAAAACTCATGAATAGTAACTCGTGAATAGTAACTCCGACATGAAAAGAACAGAATTTTACAAGAAAAATCTTACCAATATTCCGGCATAATGATATTGAAAAAAATAATATCATTTCTAAAAAAAATAACTTCCCTTACCTCGGAAAGACAGTACTTCTGACTGGAATACTGGATATAGTTCCGAAGGCAACTTGCACCGTATAGCAACACTCAAAGTATCAAAATACTCACAAAAATACGCTCGATAATATAGAGAGAAAAGTAGAGAGAAAACTTTAGTTTCTGGGGTGATTTTCAATTCTAACCTAACCACCCTATTTATAGAAAAATGCTTAGAACACCAAAGTAGAAAATTAAATATATTAATATATTTATAACCAATTTTTCCTTAGCCCGCCACATCAAAAACATATTTACCACACAAATGCACCAAAAATGAAAAAACATGTTTTAAACAATTTTTGTAACAAAATCAATTCAGACTCAATAATCCGAAACTTCAATAATTCATAATAAATAGCCCTTTTATCAGAAAAATTCAAATCTTATGTCCATTCCATAGGAAATTTAATTCTCTACAACTTTGCAGAAGAAAGTTTTTCCAAATTCCAAACAGAAATTGACCGAAATCCACATACGGGTGATTTTACAGGCTATAATCAAATTTTAGTCAAAAATTGTGTCCACCAACATGTTTAACATATGTTAAACATTTTTTGTAACAAACAAAACATGTGTTAAATATTTAATGCAACAAAAATACTTTTCCTCCTCATTTATTCATATATCACACATTTATTGTAAAAATATCATCATTCTTATATTAAAATATAATAATATATTTAAATAAATTATTTTATCAGAAAAGATAAAATATCAATTTTCAACAATTGTCACATTAAAAAATTTTCTCCATCTATATCCACATAAAATGAATATTTTCCTTATCATATAAATCAATAATTAATTATTCACGAATAATATTACAGAATCACAATACTGACAACCAGGCCGTTCCTAGGAAAGAAAGGGCTTTTCGATAAGGATTTCTCCTTACTGGCGCGCAATTAGGTGACCAAACCTCTTCTTAGACAGACCTTTCTAGACATTGCCAATAATGTTATCTAATAATATTATTCCAATAATATGAATTATTAATCTGATAATAAAAAGTATTGTGCAGTGATAATTATTGAAACAATAATAATATAAAATATCAACGTAGCAGTTATTGAATCAATAAAATAAAATATTGAATAGTAATTACTGTAACAATTATTGAGTAATGCCTTCCTACGTAAGAATCAATAATTGGTTCAATGCCGTGTGCTACTGTATTTTAACCACCGGGTATTCCAACAGTATTTACGGTAACAACTATGCCGTTATTTATAAACAACTTATACTTGTCGTTTTCTTCATCCAATCGCTTTCCGTTATGGGCCCACACAAAGTTGCGCCGTCGTACGAATATTTCCCGACACCAAGAATATTCCACTAACAAACGAATATTCCCCGATAACAATGAATATTTTATAACCACTTGCTTTAAAAAAAATATTTGCGCATTTTACCAATAACTAACCACATTAATCAAATCAACCCTTACAATTTCAAAATAATAAACAAAGGAAATTCCATTTTATTTAAAAAAAAATCGGGGTCTTACAACCTCCCCTCCCCATGAAATTTCGTCCTCGAAATTGATGTACGTACCTGGTATTTTGAAAAGGTGAGGATACCTCGCTTTCATTTCCGTTTCCAACTCCCAGGTCATTTCTTCAATAGCATAATTTCTGCACAAAACCTTAACTTGTGGTATGACCTTTGTGCGTAGGACATGCTCCTTCCTATCCAAGATCTTGACAGGTACCTCCTCATACGTTAAGCCTTCGGCTATCTCGTCCGGTCTTAACTCAATAACGTGGTTTGGGTCGTCCACATATTTACGTAACATCGGTGCGTGAAAAACGTTATAAACACGCAACATACTTGGTAGTAAAACGAGTTTATAAGCCACAGTTCCTACTCGATTGAGGATTTCAAATGGACTACTAAATTGAAGGTTTGAGCTTTCCTCACATCGCCAATTCTCGCTTTTGGAATAATAACTTCTTGCATCTTCTTCTTCATATTCATCAGGTCCGGTGTGTAGCTTGAGCGGTTTTAACTATCGATTAAATTCTATTCTACTCGTATATCATCACGTGGGTCCCTAGAGTCTTTAACTATCTCTATCATTTGTAAGTTATACGAAATGGGTCTTTGTATTCGACAATATTGCGTTCGTACTCGTATACGATCTTCTACTCAACGCGGCAGCTATCACGTTCGCTTTTCTAGAATGGTATGGTCAGAACATGTGCCGAAATGTGTCCCCTCTTGAGTTCTTCAAAGCTCTTCCCACATTCCTTGATCCATTCGAATTTTGTATCTCTACGAGTCAGCTGCGTTAATGGAGTAGCGATTCAAGAAAATTTTTCCACGAATCTCCGATAATAACCAAC
Organism: Panax japonicus; assembly: GCA_020205505.1. NCBI lineage: Eukaryota > Viridiplantae > Streptophyta > Magnoliopsida > Apiales > Araliaceae > Panax > Panax japonicus. The sequence continues at coordinate 33,256,486 of CM035093.1, read as the reverse complement.
TAAGCCTAGAAAGCTACGTATTTCGATTACTGACTTAGGTTATTCTCAACTGTGACTCATATTCCAATCTTGGATAGTACGTCACAATGGAACCTATCAAATTACTACCGCACAAATATGGCGTCTCCTACGGAGAGTTTGGCTTCGGTGTATTCCACAAAGAAAGTCACCATATAGTGGCTCGGGTACCAACTTCTATAGTTGGGTTTTTAACTCTTAAAGTTCAATAGGAGCCATTCATTATGAGATTTTAGAAATGGGTTTTGTACCAGGTTTAAAGTCGATACAAAATTCAATATCATGCACTGGGGCTAGGCCAAGAAATTCTTCAGAAAATACGTCAGGAAATTTACTAACAAGAGAAATATCAATTAAATCTGACGTATTTTTGTTCAAGTCCATGACATGGCTAAGAAAGTTTGACATCCGTTTTTCAATAAATGAATAGCTTTATGGCTTGATATGAAAGAGTTTGACTTCAATGGTTTGGTTGCTTGAATTTGAATAACAGGTTGCTTAGGAATATGAAAACTAACAACCTTACGAAAGTAATCAATTTTGGCATGATGAGTAGTTAACCAATGAATCCATAAAATCACATCAAAAGCAAGTATCTTTAAAGAGATAAGATCAACAGGTAATGTGATGGTGCCAACTTGGATCAAACAAGATTTATAAACAGTGGATGTAACGAAAGTTTCTCCTAACGGAGTCTCCACAGATAAGTTGTGACGCCCCCAAAATATGTCCACATGACCTATTCTGAGTCGCCAGATATCACACTATAAAAATCAAATACAAACTTTATTTATACAACTGTTGAACTGTCGTACAGAATACGACCACAGTTAAGCTGTGAGTTTTAATACAATATTGTCTCGTAGACAGTATCCAAACTCAAATTGTTACAATGCCATATAAAAATACAGCAACAAATATTTTAAGACCCAAATAAGAACGAGAAGATTATTATCCTATTCATTCTAATGAGGTGCACTTTTGACGCTTTCAAAGTCGGGTTCTCATCACCCTATTGTTGTTCGCCAAAATCAATTATTAAGTGACGTATAAAATACGACACACACATCTTAGGTCCTCAATACAATTATCTGTTGCAAGTCATGCCGTTTTATAATGTATTGAGAAACTTCGACAGTCTCGGACCATCACACTATTTCCCTGCTATTCCCCGCTCGACCCAGCTACACTCTTATTACCTGAAAGGAATTGTGAAGCAAAAGGGTGAGCAGAACTAGCCCAATAAAGAATATCATAACTAAAGATAATTAAATTATCAATAGATTTTGTCAATAATAAATCTGAGATTTAGAACATATAGTAGATAATAAAACTTTTCAACCATAGTTGCTGCGGAATCAACAATCCATTAGAAGAGTCAAGTAGAACATAAAGTCTACTATCTCCCCCAAATTAAAAAATCCATTATTAATATTTCATTCCTATAATACTCATCAACAGTTCTTCGTTGTACCCAAGACAAAGAGAATTTTCATCACCTGTCTTCACCTGAACCACTAAAGATTATAATTAAGTTCACAATTCATATTTATAATCATTTAAATCAATAGTTTCTCCTTCCCACAAAGGATTAATAGAATGTTTACTCAATATCCTTACCCTAAGGCTAAAGATATTCAAATGTAATAACAATGGTCATACCAATCAGTTGTCTATCTTTGCACTACGGGCCAATGATATTCAACTATAAAATCAATGGTCATGATCATACCAATCAATTGTCTGCCAATGCACTACGGCCAAAGACATTCAACTGTTAACTAATGGTCATGATCCTGCCAATCACATCATTGAATTATCCATGCACTATGGCCAATGATATTCGTTAGTATCACCAGTGGTCATGATCATGTCATACACCTGTCCATCTTCGCACTACGGGTCAAAGCTATAAAACAACAGATCATCTTTGCACTACAGGCCAAAGATATTCAATAACATATCATCTTTGCACTACAGGCCAAAGACATACAACTATAAAACCAATAACCAACAATATAATAAAGAATGAAATAATAAAAGAATTTCACCATGTATGCCGTACTTCGCATAGACAGGTTATTCCAACATAATAATAAAGAATGGAATAATAAAATAATTTCACCATGTATGCAGTACTTTGCATAGACATGTTATTCCAACATAATAATAAAGAATTGAATAACAGAAGAATTTCACCATGCGTGCGTAATCCGCACAGACAGGTTATTCCAACAGAATAATAAATAATGGAACCAGGTCAGACGAAATTCGCACCGACATGATATTCCAACAGAATAATAAAGAACGAAATAATAAATAATGGAACCAGGTCCGGCGTAAAATGCACAGACAGAATATTCTAACAGAATAATAAATGCGGAATAATAAAGACGGAACCAGGTTCGGCGTAAAGCACAGACATGATATACCAACAGAATAATAAATAACGGAACCAGGTCCGGCGTAAAGCACAGACAGGATATTCCAACAGAATAATAAAGAATGGAATACAGAAGAATTTCACCAAGTATAGGGTAGCCCGCGTATACAGGTTATTCCAACAGAATAATAAAGATGGAATAACAGAAGTTCTCTTCATGAATACGAAAGAAATAATACCCCTTACGGGTACAACAAATAATATCCCTTACTATAACAATATCCCTTTACCTTAAAAAGAAAAGTATTCCGACGGGTAGGGCGGAAATATACTTGAAGAAAACTTGTACTATCTTCTACGCTAAAAGCTTTCTTAAACTCTAAAGAAATACGCTCTGGATTACAGAAGAAGAACTCTCTCTATAGTTTCTCTCTCTAGAGTTTTAGTGAATTCGTAAGAAATAATGAAAGAATGAGCTTCTATTTATAGAAGAATAGAATGAATAGTAACCAATCCATGAACGGTCCAGATTGATTTACTTTAATCGGACGGTCCATATTTAAAGCAAAATCTTTTAAATAAAATATAATATATTCTATTTATAGAATAACTTTAATAAAGTATTCTGTTTTATATAAAAAGATTTTACTATATAAAACACTATGCAGGCACTATGCAAATACTATGCATAATAAAATATAATATATTCTATTTATAGAATAACTTTAATAAAGTATTCTGTTTTATATAAAAAAAATTACTATGTAAAACACTATGCATAATAGAATATAATATATTCTATTTATAGAATAACTTTATAAAAGTATTCTGTTTTATATAAAAAGATTTTACTATGCAAAATACTATGCACAATAGAATATAATATATTCTATTTATAGAATAACTTTATAAAAGTATTTCTGTTTTATATAAAAAGCTTTTCTGTTATAATTTCAACCAACGGTCTAAAAAATTAGTATATCTCTTCATGGAATAATATTGTACTCAAAAATAATTTGGACCGAAAATAAATATATTGTTCGGGTGAATAGTAATTCGTGAATAGTAACTCATGAATAGTAACTCATGAATAGTACTCCGACACAAAAAGTGCCCCAAATACCCGAGTGAATAATACTAGAGTGAATAGTAACTGGGTATTTTATGACAACTTGTCTACTTTAAAAAATTTTCACATATCAACCTTAACTTTAACCTTTTATCAATTTAACCATTTACTAAAATAAAAAATTAAATACTTTTACTTCATAAAATTCGGGGTCTCACATAAGTCAAAGTCTAATTTCTCCGGAGTCAAGTTTAAACGTTGAGCGCAAGCAAGAGTGATAAAAGAATGGGTAGAATCGATATCTAATAAGGTATAGACTTCACAAGAATTTATAATTAATTAACTCGTGCTAATTTCGTTCGGGTTACTCTCTTTTTGACTTGTCCGTATCTGCCTCTGGTGCCACCGTCCTAGCTGTACTTGATTTCGATACCTGATAAAATCGAGCTATGTGACCCTCTTTTCCACAACGAAAATTTACCTTGGAAGGTTGTGAACAGTTTGGGCTTATATGTCATTCCTCTCCGCATCTGTGGCATCTAACTAGTGGTCGTTCTCCTCCCCTAGAATTTTTTGCTGGTGCTAGTGCTGCTGCCGATGTCTTCCCGTTATCGTTATATATTCTCTACTTGAAATTTCCACTTGAATTATTGCTTCTATTATCTTGGCTATGATTACGACCAAAGTAGTTACCATTTCTGGCATGGTAATTTCCTCCATGATGGTTATCATTGTCCCGATGGCCGTTGCCACCGGTACAATTATTACCGTGTTGCTGGTCGCCCGGTTGAAAAAACTCATTATCTCCCTCTAATAATTGAGCCATGTTTATAACATCTGAATATATAGAAAATTTATGAGAAATGAGATATTGACGTATGTCGGGTTTCAAACCTCTCAAAAACATTCGCGTCATACGTTCCTCATTCTCAACCAAATGAGGTACAAACCTAGATAACTCCGCGAACTTTGCCTCGTACTAGGACATCGTCATGTTGTTCTGTTCTAGTCTAATAAACTCTACCACCTTCATATGAGGAATACTTTCAGGAAATTACTTGTCATTGAACAGTTTCTAAAACGTTTCCCAAGACATATTGAGTGCGTCTGGATGGGTACGCTTCATAGATTCCCACCAGTAATCTGCCTCATTACGGAACATAAAAATGGCGAATGGAACCTTCTGTTCATCCGTGCATCCCAAGACATCAAATATCTTGGTAATTTGCTTGACCCACGTCTCCGCCTTAATCGGATCCGGTTTTCCCCAGAATTTTGGTGGTCCCAATTCTTTGAACTGCTTGGCTGTGACAAACCGTGCGTTGCTTTCATTTCCACCTATATTTTGAACACGAGTCTTCCTCTTCTGATTTTGCATGAACTGCAAAAAGTTTCTAAACATCCCATCGTTCACCGTCTGATCAGTGGTGTTGTTTACAGGAGGAACATTACCATCCTGTTGCGCGTTCTCCTGATTAGTGAGTAAAGGAGTCTCTACGGTCTCGTTTACTCCACTGTTAACAATCTCAGTTGCCATTCTTAAATACTGCCATAAAATAAGGGTTAATTAAACAAATTAACATACCACATAATATTCCTATACTCTAACCAACCAACAAATAAGCTTAGGTAGGAAATACTAGCGAAGGATTTACTCGTCTCTGCCCTCCTAGTTCTATTCCCCGATCTCCGCCAGAGATCCTATCCCTAAGCTCTCATACCAATTGTGACGCCCCCAAAATAGGTCCATTCCATCCAACCCATTCTGAGTTGCCAAATACATGGTACAGAAACAACTACAACTTTATTAATACAATTGTCGTGCAAAATATGACAACACATAAACTATAAGTTTAAATACAAATATTGTCATCTAGAAAATATTCACACCCAAATAAGTCCTCATACAATTATTGATACACTATTTTACAAAATGGTGAGGACTACTAAAAAAATTGTCTTGAACCATCACTCCACACCCCGACTAGTTCCCGCTATATTCTCGCCTCTTGAGAAGAAAATGGACCAAAAAAGAAAAGGGTGAGCTCAACTAGCCCAGTAAAGGATATTATGACTAAGATAATATACATCAAATTATCTTTAGTCTTCAACAGGGAAAAATCTGATAGAATACAATAGATAACAAGTTTTAGATCAACAACTGCAGCGGAAACAACAATTCATTATGAGAGTTAAGTGGAGAATGAAATCTACTAACATCTATGAATTTAAAAGTCCATCATCAATATTTTATCCCTGTAACATAAATAGATATTCATCTTGAATCAAATATTCATCTTTGCACTACAGGCCAAAGATATTCATCAGTCGGTAATGTTCATCTCAACACCTGTTCATCTTTGCTCTATGGGCCAAAGATATTCATCAGTTGGCCATGTTCATCTCAACACCTGTACATCTTTGTACTACGGGCCAAAGATATTCTTAAGAAAATCAACCATGTTTGCACTACTAGCCAAATATATTCAGTAATGTCATCATTTAGGACTGAGGATGATGAAAAAAGTTTTAAAGAAAATGAATCCAGCGAAACAAAAGAACAAATATTAAGGATTCGTACTTTAGACAATTCAAGTTCAAAAATACTCCATAATAACTTATTGTGGAACAGAATTCAAAAATGAAGATCAAAACATAGATCTAATCAAAGATAGAAACCATAATAGATAATCTTGGACACAGAAAAGAAAATTTAATTTTTTTTGTGAATAGCGTCATATTTGTGAATAGTGTCGTATACGTGAATAATGCCGTACATGTGAATAGTAACTCAAGCACTAAAAGATAGAGATTTCACAAGAAAAGTCATCATTCTTCGTGAATAGTACTCGTGAATAGTGACTCATGAATAGTAACTCATGAATAGTAACTCCGACATGAAAAGAACGGAATTTCACAAGAAAAATCTTACCAATATTCCGGCATAATGATAGAAAGAAATAATATCATTTCTAAAAAAATAATATCCATTACCTCGGAGAGACAATACTTCTGACTGGAATACTGGATATAGTTCTGAAGGCAACTTGTACTGTATAGCAACACTCATAGTATCAAATACTCACAAAAATACGCTTGATAATATAGAGAGAAAAGTAGAGAGAAAACTTCAGTTTCTGGGGTGATTTTCAATTCTAACCTAAGCACCCTATTTATAGAAAAATGCTTAGAACACCAAAGTAGAAAATTAAATATAATAATATATTTATAACCAAATTTTCCTTAGCCCACCACATCAAAAACATATTTTCCACACAAATGCACCAAAAATGAAAAAACATGTTTTAAACAATTTTTGTAACAAAATCAATTCAGACTCAATAATCCGAAACTTCAATAATTCATAATAAATAGCCCTTTATCAGAAAAATTCAAATCTTATGTCCATTCCATAGGAAATTTAATTCTCTACAACTTTGCAGAAGAAAGTTTTTCCAAATTCCAAACAGAAATTGACCGAAATCCATATACGGGTGATTTTACAGGTTATAATCAAATTTTAGTCAAAAATTGTGTCCACCAACATGTTTAACATATGTTAAACATTTTTTGTAACACACAAAACATGTGTTAAATATTTAATGCAACAAAAATACTTTTCCTCCTCATTTATTCATATATCACACATTTATTGTAAAAATATCATCATTATTATATTAAAATATAATAATATATTTAAATGAATTATTTTATCAGAAAAGATAAAATATCAATTTTCAACAATTGTCACATTAAAAAATCTTTCTCCATCTATATCCACATAAAATGAATATTTTCCTTATCATATAAATTAATAATTAATTATTCACGAATAATATTACAGAATCACAATACTGACAACCAGGTCGTTCCTATGAAAGAAAGGGCTTTTCGATAATGATTTCTTCTTAGTGACGCGCAATTAGGTGACCAAACCCCTTCTTAGACAGAACTTTCTAGACTTTTCCAATAATGTTATCTAATAATATTATTCCAATAATATGAATTATTGATCTGATAATAAAAAGTATTGCGCAGTGATAATTATTGAAACAACAATAATATAAAATATCAACGTAGCAGTTATTGAATCAATAAAATAAAATATTGAATAGTAATTACTGTAACAATTATTGAGTAATGCCTTCCTACGTAAGAATCAATAATTGGTGCAATACCGTGTGCTACTGTATTTTAACCACCGGGTATTCCAACAGTATTAACGGTAACAACTACGCCATTATTTATAAACAACTTATACTTGTCGTTTTCTTCATCCAATCGCTTTTCGTTATGGGGCCCATACAAGGTTGCGCCGTCGTACGAATATTCTCCGACAGCAAGAATATTCCACTAACAAACGAATATTCCCCGATAACAATGAATATTTTATAACCACTTGCTTTAAAAAAAATATTTGCGCATTTTACCCATAACTAACCACATTAATCAAATCAACCCTTACAATTTCAAAATAATAAACAAAGGAAATTCCATTTTATTTAAAAAAAATCGGGGTCTTACAACCTCCCCTCCCCATGAAATTTCGTCCTCAAAATTGATGTATGTACCTGATATTTTGAAAAGGTGAGGATACCTAGCTTTTATTTCCGTTTCCAACTCCCAAGTCATTTCTTCAATAGCATAATTTCTGCACAAAACCTTAACTTGTGGTATGACCTTTGTGCGTAGGACATGCTCCCTCCTATCAAAGATCTTGACAGGTACCTCCTCATACGTTAAGTCTTCGGCTATCTCGTCCGGTTCTAACTCAATAACGTGGTTTGGGTCGTCCACATATTTACGTAACATAGGTACGTGAAAAACGTTATAAACACGCAACGTACTTGGTAGTAAAATGAGTTTATAAGCCACAGTTCCTACTCGATCGAGGATTTCAAATGGACTAAGAAATTGAAGGTTTGAGCTTTCCTCACATCGCCAATTCTCACTTTTGGAATAACAACTTCTTGCATCTTCTTTTCATATTCATCAGCTCCGGTGTGTAGCTTGAGCGGTTTTAACTATCGATTAAATTCTATTCTACTCGTATATCATCACGTGGGTCCCAAGAGTCTTTAACTCTATCTCTATCATTTGTAAGTTATACGAAATGGGTCTTTGTATTCGACAATATCGCACTCGTACTCGTATACGATCTTCTACTCAACGCGGCAGCTACCACGTTCGCTTTTCCAGAATGGTATGGTCAGAACATGTGCCGAAATGTGTCCCCTCTTGAGTTCTTCGAAGCTCTTCCCACATTCCTTGCTCCATTCGAATTTTGTATCTTTACGAGTCAGCTGCGTTAATGGAGTAACGATTCAAGAAAATCTTTCCACGAATCTCCGATAATAACCAATTAAGCTTAGAAAGCTACGTATTTCGATTACTGACTTAGGTTGTTCTCAACTGTGACTCATATCCCAATCTTGGATAACACGTCACAATGGCACCTATCAAATTACTACCGTACGAATATGGCGTCTCCTATGGAGAGTTTGGCTTCGGTGTATTCCACAAAGGAAGTCACCATATAGAGGCTCGGGTACCAACTTCTATAGTTGGGTTTTTAACTCCTGAAGTTCAATAGGAGCCATTCAATATGAGATTTTAGAAATGGATTTTGTACCGGGTTTAAAGTCAATACAAAATTCAATATCATGCACTGGGGCTAGGCCAAGAAATTCTTCAGAAAATACGTCAGGAAATTTACTAACAAGAGAAATATCAATTAAATCTGACGTATTTTTGTTCAAGTCCATGGCATGGCTAAGAAAGCTTGACATCCGTTTTTCAATAAATGAATGGCTTTATGGCTTGATATGAAAGAGTTTGACTTCAATGGTTTGGTTGCTTGAATTTGAATAACAGGTTGCTTATGAATATGAAAACTATCAACATTACGAAAGTAATAAATTTTGGCATGATGAGTAGTTAACCAATGAATCCACAAAGTCACATCAAAAGAAAGTATCTTTAAAGAGATAAGATCAACAGGTAATGTGATGATGCCAACTTGGATCAAACAAGATTTATAAACAGTGGATGTAACGAAAGTTTCTCCTAACGGAGTCTCCACAGATAAGTTGTGACGCCCCCAAAATAGGTCCACACGACCTATTATGAGTCGCCAGATATCACACTATAAAAATCAAATACAAACTTTATTTATACAACTGTTGAACTGTTGTACAGAATACGACCACAGTTAAGCTGTGAGTTTTAATACAATATTGTCTCATAGACAGTATCCAAACTCAAATTGTTACAATGCCATATAAAAATACAGCAACAAATATTTTAAGACCCAAAGAAGAAAGAGAAGATTACTATCCTATTCATTCTAATGAGGTGCACTTTTGATGCATTCAAAGTCGGGTTCTCATCACCCTATTGTTGTTCGCCAAAATCAATTATTAAGTGACGTATAAAATACGACACACACATCTTAGGTCCTCAATACAATTATCTGTTACAAGACAGAACTTTCTAGATATTGCCAATAATGTTATCTAATAATATTATTCCAATAATATGAATTATTGATCTGATAATAAAAATATTATGCAGTGACAATTATTGAAATAACAATAATATAAAATATCAACGTAGCAATTATTGAATCAATAAAATAAAATATTGAACAGTAATTACTATAACAATTATTGAGTAATGCCTTCCTACGTAAGAATCAATAATTGGTGCAATACCGTGTGTTACTGTATTTTAACCACCGGGTATTCCAAGAGTATTAACGGTAACAACTACGCCGTTATTTATAAACAACTTATACTTGTCTTTTTCTTCATCCAATCGCTTTCCGTTATGGGGCCCACATAAGGCTGCGCCGTCGTACGAATATTCCCCGCAGCAAGAATATTCCACGACAACAATGAATATTTTATAACTACTTGCTTTAAAAAAATATTTACGCATTTTACCCATAACTAACCACATTAATCAAACAACCCTTACTATTTCAAAATAATAAATAAAGGAAATTCCTTTTTATTTTAAAAAAAATTGGGGTCTTACAAATATCCACTATCAATTGAGTCCTCATAGACAGTATACAAACTCAAATTCAGTCCTCATTACATTTATTATTACACTATTTAACAGAATAGTGAGAACTACTAATGTTACTATCTGGACCGTCACTCCATTCCCCTACTAGTCCCGATTACGTTCTCATTTCCTGAAGAGAACAGTGAAAGAAAGGGTGAGCTCAACTAGCCCAGTAAGAAATATTATGACTAAGATAATGCAGAATAAATTATCATTAGTCTTCAACAATGTTAAACTGATAAAATACAATAGACATCAAGTTTAACAGCAGCGGAACAAGCAATCCATTAAAAAAGTCAAGTAGAGAATAAAATCTACTATCTTTTATAATTTAAAAAGTTTTTCATCACTTTTATCGCTGAGACTCAGCTTAATAAATAATCCACATCATCAAATCATCCCTGCACTACAGGCCAAGGATATTATTTTGTATCACGACCACAAATTATCAATGCACTACGGGCCAAAGATAATCGTGTTTTCATCAACGGTCCTGATCATGCCATAAAATAATTCATCTTTGCTCCCTTGGGCGAAGAGAATCCATAGCCATAATTATATCAAAAACTGTCCATCAATGCACTACGGGCCAATGAGGACTTTTTTTCACATCATTTGTAAAATTACGGTTATGATTATACAAAATAATCCCTGGTCATAATCATACCAAGTCCATCTATGCACTATAGGCCACAGATGACTTTTAGCAAAATATAAACATGAGGATGATGACAATGATATAAGAATTCAATAAAACAAGTTTAAGAATTAAATTATCCAGGAACTAATAACGTCCAAATTGTCAACATGATATTTCTTTGTAAAGTAAAATTCAAGAATGCTCAGAAGAATATTTCCATGAAAAGATACTGGATGAAGCGCAAATATCAAGAATATTCCACTAATTTCATAGAGTATAGAAGTCAATACTTTAACCAACTGAGTATAATATAGAATGAAATAACAAAAGAAATCACCATGCATGCGGTACTTCACATAGACAGGTTATTCTAATAGAATAATAAATAACGGAACCAGGTCAGACGTAATACGCACCGACAGGATGTTCCAACAGAATAATAGGGAATGGAATAACAACAGAAATCACCATGCATGCGGTGCTTCACATAGACAGGTTATTCCAACAGAATAATAAATAACGGAACCAGGTCAGGTGAAATTCACACCGACAGTATGTTCCAACAGAATAAATGAATAATAAATACGGAACCAAGTCCGGCGTAAAGCACAGACAGGATATTCGAATAGAATAATAAAGATGGAATCAGGTCTGGTATAAAGCACAGACAGGATATTCCAACAAAATAATAAAGACGGAACCAGGTCCGGCGTAAAGCACAGACATGATATTCCAACAGAATAATAAAGAATGGAATACATAAGAATTTCACCAAGTATAGGGTAGCCTGCGTATACAGGTTATTCCAACAGAATAATAAAGAATGGAATACAGAAGAATTTCACCAAGTATAGGGTAGATCGCGTATACAGGTTATTCCAACAAAATAATAAAGATGAAATAACAGAAGTTCTCTTCATGAATAAAAAAGAAATAATACCCCTTATGGGTACAAAAAATAATATCCCTTACCGTATAAAGAAGAACTGAATAAAGAAGTAGTGAAGTAGCAGAATACTTTTCTTCTTTCTCTCTCTAGTTTCTCTCTCTAGAGTTTCAATGAATTCGTAAGAAATAATGAAGGAATGAAATTCTATTTATAGAAGAATGGAATGAATAGTAACCAACTCATGAACGGTCCCGATTGATTTACTTTAATCGGACGGTCCATAATTAAAGCAAAATCTTTTAAATAAAATATAATATATTCTATTTTATATAAAAAGATTTTTCCTATGCAAACACTATACAGGCACTATGCAAATACTATGCATAATAAAATATAATATATTCTATTTATAGAATAACTTTATAAAAGTATTCTATTTTATATAAAAAGCTTTTCTGTTTTATTACATTAATAATACTAATAAAATAAAACTGAGTGACTTATCACATAAGCATTAATAACCAATAATGTGTGCTACTATGCAACCACACGTATTACTGTACTTTTACTACCGAGTAGTTCAACAGTATCAATGGTAAAACTTCCGCCGTTATTTTCATAAAAATATTTTTGTCGTTTTCTCAATCCGATAATAATTCCGTTGTGGGGTCCACCAATAATTGTTCCGTCGTACGGATATTCCTTGACACAAAGAATATTTCCCAACCAATCGAATATAATATAACAACTTGCATACTTTGAAAAATTTATAAATATTACCCACAACTATAATATTATATTAAATCCAAACCATAACAAAAAAAATATTTCGAGAAATTTAAATCTTTATTCATAAAATTTGGGATTTTACAAACTTCCCTCCTTATGAAATTTCGCCCTCAAAATTTACATACGTATCTGGTATGCCGAACAGATGAGGACACTTCGTCAGATTCTAACTCTTGAGGTATAACCTTTGAGTGTTGAATACATTCCAAAATTTTAACAGGTACAACTTCATAACGTTAAATCTTCCACTATCTCGTCCGGTTCTAAATTAATATTGTGGTTCGGGTCATCCACATATTTAAGTAACATCGATACGTTAAAAACGTTATGAACACGAGACATACTTGGCAGTAAAACGAGTCTATAAGCCACAGTTCCTACTCGATCGAGGATTTCAAATGGGCCAATTAAATCGAGGGTTTGAGATTTTCTCTCTTCATCGATTCTTGCTTCTAGAATAACGCCCTCTTAAACTTTCTTCTTCACATTTATCAGCTCTGATTATTTAGCTTGAGTGGCTTTAACTTTATCAATTAAAGTCGATTCTAATCATATATTCGTTATCTTTACGTGGGTTCGTATATTCTCACTCGTAAACGCATAAGATCTTCTACTCAATACGTCAGCTACCACGTTCTCTTTCCACGATGGTATTGAATGGTATGATCATAATCTTTAACAGCTCGAGCCAACATCTTTGGCGTATGTTACGTTCGTTTTGGGTTAAGAAAATATTTAAGGGTTTAAAAAATGGGTTTTGTACTGGGGTCAATACAAAATTTGATTTCACGCTCTAGGGGTAGGCTAAGAAGTCTTCAAGAATACGTCAGGAAATTTATTAACAATAGAAATATCATTCAAAACTGCGACTCTCATCCAAGACTTGGATAGTACGTCACATTGATACCTATCAACTTGTCATCGTCATTCACGACATACAGAAAGTTTGGCTTCGGTGCATTCCACAAGGAAGTCAACAACGAAAGGATCGGGCTCTTTACTTATGGCTTGATATAACAATGATTGACTTTAGTGGTTTGATTGCTTGAATTCGCATAACAAATTGGTTAGGAGTATGAAAGCTAACAACCTTACAAAAGCATAATGAATAGCTAACCAATCAATTCCAAAAATCACATCAAAGACAAGTATTTTCAAAGAGATAAAATCGACAGATAACGTGAAAGTGTCAATTTGAATCAACAAGATTTATAAAAAGTGGAGGTAACGAAGGTTTCTCATAACGAATTTGTAACCAATAAGTCAAAGTCTAACTTCTAAGGAGTCAAATTTAAACGTTGAACACAACTAGGTGAAATACAAGAGTGAGTAGAACCGGTGTCTAACACAGTATAGACTTCGAAAGAGTTTATGATTAACTTACCCGTGATAATTTTATTCAGGTTCCTCGTCACGAAAAAAATGCTCTCTCTTAAACTATCGGCTTTGGCTTGTCTGGAACATCCTTTGGCATCACCATCCCAGCTGGACTTGACTTCACCATACGACAAAATCGAGCTAGGTTGTAAGACCCCAATTTTTTTAAAAAAAATAAAAATGGAATTTCTTTTATTTATTATTTTGAAATAGTAAGGGTTGATTTAATTAATGTGGTTAGTTATGGGTAAAATGCGCAAATATTTTAAATAAACAAGTGGTTATAAAATATTCATTTGTTGTCGGGGAATATTCGTTTGGTCGTGGAATATTCTTGCTGTCGGGAAATATTCGTATGGCGGCGCAGCTTTGTGTGGGCCCATAATGGAAAGCGATTGGATGAAGAAAACGACAAGCATAAGTTGTTTATAAATAACGACGTAGTTATTACCGTTATTACTGTTGGAATACTCGGTGGTTAAAACAAAGTAGAACACGTATTGCACCAATTATTGATTCTTACGTAAGAAGGCACTACTCAATAATTGTTACAGTAATTACTGTTTAATATTATATTTTATTAATTCAGTAATTACTACGTTGATATTTTATATTATTGTTGTTTTAATAATTGTCACTGCACAGTATTTTTATTATCAGATCAATAATTCATATTATAATATTATTAGATAACATTATTGGTAATGTCTATAAAGTTCTGTCTAAGGAGAGGTTTGGTCATCTAATTGCGCGCCAATAAGTAGAAGTCCTTATTGGAAAGCCCCCTCTTTTCAGGGAACGGCCTGATTGTCAGTATTGTGATTTGTAATATTATTTGTGAATAATTAATTATTGATTTATATGATAAGAAAAATATTTATTTTATGTAGATATAGATGGAGAAAATTTTTAATGTGACAATTGTTGAAAATTGATATTTTATCTTTTTTGATAAAATAATTCATTTAAATAAATTATTATATTTTATAATAGTGGTGATATTTTTAAAATGTATGTGGGATATATGAATAGATGAGGAGGAAGAATATTTTTGTTACAAAAAAAATGTTTAACACATGTTTTGTGTGTTGGTGGACACAATTTTTGACTAAAATTTGATTATAGTATGCAAAATTGTCCGTATGTGGATTTCGGTTAATTTTTGTTTGGAATTTAGAAAAACTTTCTTTTGCAAAGTTGTAGAGAATTAAATTTACTATAGAATGGACATAAGATTTGAATTTTTTTGATAAAAAGGCTATTTATTATGAATTATTAAAGTTTCAGATTATTGAGTCTGAATTGAATTTGTAACAAATAAAATTTTAAACATGTTTTTCATTTTTGTGTGATAAATGTGTTTTTGATGTGGTGGGCTATGGAAAATTTGGTTATAAATATATTATTATATTCAATTTTTTATTTTGGTGTTCTAAGCATTTTCCTATAAATAGGGTGCTTAGGTTAGAATTGAAAATCACACCAAAAACTGAAGTTTTCTCTCTACTTATCTCTCTATATTATTGAGCATATTCTTATGAGTATTTTGATACTTTGAGTGTTGTTATACGGTGCAAGTTCTTTTCAGCACTATATTCAGTATTCCAGTCAGAAGTACTGTCTTTCCGAGGTAAGGGATGTTATTTTTTTAGAAATGATATTGTTTCTTTCAATATCATTATACCGGGATATTGATAAGATTTTTCTTGTGAAATTCTGTTCTTTTCATGTTAGAGTTACTATTCATGAGTTACTATTCACGAGTACTATTCACGAAACATTATAATTTTTCTTGTGAAATTTCTATCTTTTAGTGTCGGAGTTACTATTCACGTATACGACATTATTCACGTATACGACACTATTCACGAATACGACACTATTCACAGAAAAATTAAATTTTCTTTTATGTGTCCAAGATTATCTATTGTGATTTCTATCTTTGATTAGATCTATGTTTTGATCTTCATTTTTGAATTCTGCTCCACAATAGTTTATTATGGAGTATTTTTAAACTTGGATTGTCTAAAGTACGAATCCTTAATATTTGTTGTTTTGTCTCATTGGATTCGTTTTTTTTAAAATATTTTTCATCATCCTCAGTCCTAAATGATGGTAATACTGAATATCTTTGGCTTGTAGTGCAAAGATGGTTGATTTTATTATGAATATCTTTTGCCCGTAGTGCAAAGATGTACAGGTGTTGAGATGAACATGACCAATTGATGAATATCTTTGGCACGTAGTGCAAAGATGAACATGTGTTGAGATGAATATAACCGACTGATGAATATCTTTGGCCTGTAGTGCAAAGATGAATATTTGATTCAAGATGAATATTGATTTATGTTACACGGATAAAATATTGATGATGGACTTTTAAATTCATAGATGTTAGTAGATTCATTCTCTACTTAACTTTTCTAATGAATTGTTGTTTCCGTTGCTGTTGTTGATCTAAAACTTGTTGTCTGTTGTATTCTATCTGATTTTTCCCTGTTGAAGACTAACGATAATTTGTTGTACATTATTTTAGTCATAATATCCTTTACTGGACTAGTTGAGCTCACCCTTTTCCTTTTTGTTCCAATTTTCTTCTTAGGAGGCGAGAATATAGCGGGAACTAGTCGGGGTGTAGAGTGATGGTTCAAGATAGTTGTTTTATTAGTCCTCACTATTTTATAAAATAGTGTATCAATAATTATATGAGGACTTATTTGGGTGTGAATATTGTCTAGATGATAATATTTGTATTTAAACTCACAGTTTATATGTTGTCGTATTTTGCACGACAATTGTATTAATAAAGTTTTAGTTATTTCTGTACCATGTATTTGGCAACTCAGAATAGGTTGGATGGAATGGGCCTATTTTGGGGGAGTCACAATTGGTATCAGAGCTTAGAGATATGATCTCTGGCGGAGATCGGGGAATAGAACTAAGAGGGGAGAGACGAGTAAATCATTCGCTAGTATGTCCTACCTAAGCTTATTTGTTGGTTGGTCAGAGTATAAGGATATTATGTGATATGTTAATTTGTTTAATTAACCCATGTTTTATGGCAGTATTTAAGAATGGCAACTGAGAATGTTAACAGTGGAGTAAACGAGATTGTAGAGACTCCTTTACTCACTAATCAGGAGAACGTGCAACAGGACGACAATGTTCCTCCTATGAACAACACCACTGATCAGACGACGAACGATGGGATGTTTCGAAATTTTTTGCAGTTCATGCAAAATCAGACGAGGGAGACTCATGTAAAAAATACAGGTGGAAATGATAGCAACGCGCGGTTTGTCACAGCCAAACAGTTCAAAGAGTTGGGACCACCATAATTCTGGGGAAAGCCGGATCCGATTAAGGCGGAGACGCGGGTCAAGCAAATTACCAAGATATTCAATGTCTTAGGATGCACGGAGGAACATAAGGTTCCATTCACCACTTTTATGTTCCATAATGAGGTAGATTTCTGGTGGGAATCTGTGAAGCGTACCCATCCAGCTGCACTCAGCATGTCTTGGGAAACGTTTTAGAAACTGTTCAATGAAAAGTAATTTTCTGAAAGTATTCGTCATATGAAGGATGTAGAGTTTATTAGACTAGAACAGAACAACATGACGGTGTCCCAATACGAGGCGAAGTTCGCGGATTTATCCAAGTTTGCACCTCATTTGGTAGAGAACGAGGAACGTATGACACGGATGTTTTTGAGAGGTTTGAATCCCGACATACGTCAATATCTCATTTCTCATAAATTTTCTTTATATTCAGATGTTGTGAATAGGGCTCAGTTATTGGAGCGCAATAATGTGTCAGTTCAATCGAAGAATAACGACCTACAACACGATAATAATCATACCGGTGGCAACGGCCATCGGGACAATGATAACCATCGTGGAGGAAGTTATCGTGCCAGAAATGGTAACCACTTAGGTGGTAATCATGGCCAAGATAATAAAAGAAATAATTCAAGTTAAAATTTCAAGAAGAGAAGATTTAACGATGACGGAAATACGTCGGCACCAGCACCAGCAACAAATTCTAGGGGAGGAGAACGACCGCCAGTTAGATGCTACAAATGCAGAGAGGAGGGACATATAAGTCCAAACTGTTCACAGCCTTCCAAGGTATGCTTTAGTTGTGGAAAAGATGGTCATATAGCTCAAGATTATCCTGTAGTGAAATCAAGTCTAGCTTGGACGATGACACCAAAGGCGGATACGGACAAAACAAAGTCGGCGGTTCTTGGAAGAGCATTTTTTGTGACTTCTCAAAAAGTGAGTAACCCAAACGAAGTTAGCACGGGTTAGTTAATTATAAATTCTTGCGAAATCTATACCATAATAGATACCGGTTCTACCCATTCTTTTATCTCTCTTGCTTGCGCTTAATGTTTAAACTTGACTCTGAAGAAATTAGACTTTGATTTATCTGTGGAGACTTCGTTAGGAGAAACTTTCGTTACATCCACTATTTATAAATCCTGTTTGATCTAAGTTGGTACCATCACATTACCTGTTGATCTTATCTCTTTAAAGACACTTGCTTTTGATGTGATTTAAAAGTTAACTACTCATCATGCCAAAATTGATTGCTTTCGTAAGGTTGTTAATTTTTATATTCCTAAGCAACCTGTTATTTGAATTCAAGCAATCAAACCATTTAAGTCAAACATTTTCATATCATGCCGTGAAGTCATTCGTTTATTGAAAAACGGATGTCAAGTTTTCTTAGCCCATGTCATGGACTTGAACAAAAATACGTCAGATTTGAATTATTTTTTTGTTGTTAGTGAATTTCCTGACGTATTTCCTGAAGAATTTCCTGGCCAACTCCCAGAGCGTGATATTAAATTTTGTATCGACTTTGAACCCTGTACAAAACCCATTTCTAAAATCTCATATTGAATGACTCCTATTGAACTTCAGGAGTTAAAAACCCAACTGTAGAAGTTGGTACCCGAGCCTCTATCTGGCGACTTCCTTTGTGGAATGTACTGAAGTCAGACTCTCCGTAGGGATGCCATATTTGTGCGGTAATAAACTGATAGGTGCCATTGTGACGTGCTATCCAAGATTGGAATATAAGTCACATTTGAGAGCAACCTAAGTTAGTAATTTAAATATGTAGCTTTCTAGGCTTAGTTGATTACTATCAGAGATTCGTAGAAAGATTTTCTCGAATCGCTACTCCATTAACTCAACTGACTCATAGAGATACAAAATTCGAATGGAGCAAGAAATTTGGGAAGAGCTTTGAAGAACTCAAGATGAGACTCATTTAGGCACATATTCTGACCATACCATCCTGAAAAAGCAAACGTGGTAGCTGACGTGTTGAGTAGAAGATCGTATACGAGTACGAGTGAGATATTGTCAAAGACTCATTTCGTATAACTTATAAATGATAGAGATAGAGTTAAATAATCTAGGGATCCACGTGATGATATAAGAGTAGAATCGACCTTAATCGATAAATTTAATGACGCTCAAGCTACACATCGGACCTGATGAATATAAAGAAGGAGGTGCAAGAAGTTGTTATTCCAAAAGCGAGTATCGACAATGTGAGGAAAGGTCAAACCTTCGATTTATTAGTCTATTTGAAATCCTCGATCGAGTAGGAACTGTGGCCTATAAACTCGTTTTACCGCCAAGTATGTCGCGTGTTCGTAATGTTTTTCGCGTATCGATGTTGCGTAAATATGTGAACGACCCGAACCATGTTATTGAGTTAGAACTGGACGAAATAGTCAAAGACTTAACGTGCGAGGAGGTACCTGTCAAGATCTAGGATAAGAAGGAGCATGTCTTACGCACAAAGGTTATACCACAAGTCAATATTTTGTGGAGGAACCATGCTATTGAAGAAATGACCTGGGAGTTGGAAACGGAAATGAGAGCAAGGTATCCTCACCTTTTCGAAACACCAGATACGTACGTCAATTTCGAGGACAAAATTTCATAAGGAGGGGAGGTTGTAAGACCCCGATTTTTTTTTAAAATAAAAATGGAATTTCGTTTATTTATTATTTTGAAATAGTAAGGGTTGATTTAATTAATGTGGTTAGTTATTTGTAAAATGCGCAAATATTTTAAATAAGCAAGTGGTTATAAAATATTCATTTGTTGTCGAGAAATATTCGTTTGGTCGTGGAATATTCTTGCTGTCGGGGAATATTCGTACGACGGCGCTGCTTTGTGTGGGCCCCATAATGGAAAGTGATTGGATGAAGAAAACGACAAGTATAAGTTGTTTATAAATAACGGCGTAGTTATTACCTTTATTACTGTTGGAATACTCGGTGGTTAAAACACAGTAGCACACGGTATTGCACCAATTATTAATTTTTACGTAAGAAGGCACTACTCAATAATTGTTACAGTAATTACTGTTCATATTATATTTTATTGATTCAATAATTTCTACATTGATATTTTATATTATTGTTGTTTTAATAATTATCACTGCGTAGTATTTTCATTATCAGATCAATAATTCATATTATAATATTATTAGATAACATTATTGGCAATGTCTAGAAAGTTCTGTCTAAGGAGAGGTTTGTTCATCTAATTGCGCGCAAATAAGGAGAAGTCCTTATTGGAAAGCTCCCTCTTTCCTAGGAACGACTCGGTTGTTAATATTGTGATTCTTTAATATTATTTGTGAATAATTAATTATTGATTTATATGATAAGGAAAATATTTATTTTATGTGGATATAGATGGAGAAAATTTTTAATGTGATAATTGTTAAAAATTCATATTTTATCTTTTTTGATAAAATAATTTATTTAAATAAATTATTATATTTTATAATAGTGGTGATATTTTTACAATGTATGTGGGATATATGAATAAATGAGGAGGAAGAGTATTTTTGTTACAAAAAAATGTTTAACACATGTTTTGTGTGTTGGTGGACACAATTTTTGACTAAAATTTGATTATAGTATGCAAAATCGTCCGTATGTGGATTTCGGTAAATTTCTGTTTGGAATTTGGAAAAACGTTTTTCTGCAAAGTTGTAGAAAATTAAATTTCCTATGGAATGGACATAAGATTTGAATTTTTCTGATAAAAGGGTTATTTATTATGAATTATTAAAGTTTCGGATTATTGAGTCTGAATTGATTTTGTAACAAAAATTGTTTTAAACATGTTTTTTCATTTTTGTGTGATAAATGTGTTTTTGATGTGGTGGGCTAAGAAAAATTTAGTTATAAATATATTATTATATTCAATTTTCTACTTTGGTGTTTTAAGCATTTTCCTATAACTAGGGTACCTAGGTTAGAATTAAAAATCACACCAGAAACTGAAGTTTTCTCTCTCTATATTATCAATCATATTTTTGTGAGTATTTTGACACTTTGAGTGTTGCTATACGGTGCAAGTTCTTTTCAGCACTATATTCAGTATTCAGTTCAGAAGTACTGTCTTTCCGAGGCAAGGGATGTTATTTTTTTAGAAATGATATTATTTCTTTCAATATCATTATGCCAGAATATTGGTAAGATTTTTCTTGTGAAATTCCGTTCTTTTCATGTCAGAATTACTATTCATGACTTACTATTCATGAGTTACTATTCACGAAGCATGATGATTTTTCTTGTGAAATTTCTATTTTTTAGTGTCGGAGTTACTATTCACGTATACGGCACTATTCACGAATATGACACTATTCACAGAAAAATTAAATTTTCTTTTATGTGTCCAAGATTGTCTGTTATGATTGGATCTATATTTTGATCTTCATTTTTAAATTCTGCTCTACAATAGTTTATTATGGAGTATTTTTAAACTTGGATTGTCTAAAGTATGAATCCTTAATATTTGTTCTTTTGTCTCATTGGATTCGTTTTCTTTAAAATATTTTTTATCATCCTCAGTCCTAATTGATGGTAATACTGAATATCTTTGGCCTGTAGTGCAAAGATGGTTGATTTTATTATGAATATCTTTCACCCGTAGTGCAAAGATGTACAGGTGTTGAGATGAACATGACCAATTGATGAATATCTTTGGCCCGTAGTGCAAAGATAAACAGGTCTTGAGATGAACATGACCGACTGATGAATATCTTTGGCCTGTAGTGCAAAGATGAATATTTGATTCAAGATGAATATTGATTTATGTTACAGGGATAAAATATTAATGATGGACTTTTAAATTCATAGATGTTAGTAGATTCATTCTCTACTTAACTCTTCTAATGAATTGTTGTTTCCGCTGCAGTTGTTGATCTAAAACTTGTTGTCTGTTGTATTCTATTTGATTTTTCCCTGTTGAAGACTAACGATAATTTGTTGTACATTATTTTAGTCATAATATCCTTTACTGGACTAGTTGAGCTCACCCTTTTCCTTTTTGTTCCAATTTTCTTCTCAGGAGGCGAGAATATAGCGGGAACTAGTCGGGGTGTGGAGTGATGATTCAAGATAGTTGTTTTAGTAGTCCTCACTATTTTGTAAAACAGTGTATGAATAATTGTATGAGAACTTATTTGGGTGTGAATATTGTCTAGATGACAATATTTGTATTTAAACTCACAGTTTATGTGTTGTCGTATTTTGCACGGCAATTGTATTAATAAAGTTGTAGTTGTTTCTGTACCATGTATTTGGCGACTCAGAATAGGTTGGATGGAATGGACCTATTTTGGGGGCGTCACATAGGTGACCTTCTCTTCCGCAATTAAAACACGCTCATACTGCGACACAGTCATATTGTTTTGCTCCAGCTTGATGAACTCCACCTCCTTCATGTGACGAATACTTTCGGGAAAGTACTTGTCGTTGAACAGCTCTTGGAACTTCTCCCAATACATCTTGAGTGCGTCAGGCTGGGTACATTTTACATATTCCCATCAATGATCTGCTTCTTCACGCAACATAAAGGTGGCGAATGGAAATTTTTGTTCCTCTGAGCATTCCAAGACATCAAATACCTTGGTGATTTACTTTAACCACAGCTCCGCCTTAAGTGGTTCTGGCTTTCCCAAAAAATCCGGTGGTCCCAGCTCCTTGAACTGCTTAGCAGTGACCGACCGTGGGTTGCCATTATTTCTACCTATATTTTGAACAGTAGTCTCTCTTACCTGTTGTTACATGAATTGCATAAAGCCTTGAAACATTCCATCGTTCATCATTTGGTCAGTGTTGTTGTTTGCATGAGGATTGTATCCTTCCTGATGCATATTGTCCTGGTTATTAATCTTTGTAGACTCAACAGTCTCCTGTGCTCCATTGATGTTCATGTTCTCAACATTCTCGGATGCCATTTTCAAACACTGCCACAAAATAAGGGTTAATTAACATATCCCATATTATCCCTATACTCTGACAGACCAATTAAATACCAAATAAACTTAGGAATTCCCCATCTCTCCCCCTCCTAGTTCTTATCTCATATCTCTGCCAGGGATCATATCCTTAAGCTTTGATACGAACTGTGATGCCCCCAAAATAGGTATACATCACCCATCTTGAGTCGCCAAATACATGGTACAAAATTCAAATACAACTTAATAATACAGCAGTCGTGTAAAATACTACAAAACATATGTTGTGAGTTTAAATACAAATATTGTCATCTAGACAATATCCACTCTCAATTGAGTCCTTAGAGACAGTATACAAACTCAAATTCAGTCCTCATTACATTTATTATCACACTATTTAACAGAATATTGAGAACTACTAATGTTACTATCTGGACCATCACTCCATTTTTCGACTAGTCCCGGTTACGTTCTCATTTCCTGAAGAGAAAAGTGAAAGAAATGGTGAGCTCAACTAGCCCAGTAAGAAATATTATGACTAAGATAATACAAAATAAATTATCATTAGTCTTCAATAATGTTAAACTGATAAAATACAATAGACATCGACTTTAACTGCAGCGGAACAAACAATCCATTAAAAGAGTCAAGTAGTGAATAAAATCTACTATCTTTTATGATTTAAAAAGTTTTTCATCACTTTTATCGCTGAGACTCGGCTTAATAAATAATCCACATCATCAAATTATCCCTGCACTACAGGCCAATGATATTATTTAGTATCACGTGTAAGACCCAAGCTTTTTATAAATAAAATTAAATTTTCTCTATTTATTATCTTGAAATAATAAGGAGTTAATTTGATATAATATTTTGGTTATGGGTGAAATGTGCAAATTTTACAAAATAAGCAAGTGGTTATAAAATATTCATTTTTGTCGGAAAATATTTGTTTGGTCGTGGAATATTATTTTTGGCGGGAATATCCGTACGACGGCGCAGTCAATTATGGACCCCATAACGGAATAACTGTCGGATGAAGAAAACGACAAAGTTTGAGTTTTATAAATAACGACGTAATTGTTACCGTTAACACTGTTGGAATACCTGGTAGTTAAAATACAGTAATATGTGTGGTTGCACAGTAGCACACGGTATTGCATAGTATTGTTGAATTATTGATTCGTACATAAGAAGGCACTACTCAATAATTGTTACAGTAGTTACTATTCAATATTTTATTTTATTGATTCAATAATTGCTGCGTTGATATTTTAAATTATTGTTGTTTCAATAATTGTCACTGCACAATATTTCCCATTATCAGATCAATAATTTATATTATTTGAATAATATTATTAGATAACATTATTGGCAATGTCTTGAAAGTTCTATCTAAGGAGAGGTTTGGTCACCTAATTGCGCGCCAGTAAGGAGAAATCTTTATTGGAAAAGTCACCTCTTTCCTGGGAACGGCCTGGTTGTCATAATTATGATTGTAAGACCCCAACTTATTATTTAATGAAATTAAATTTCCTATATTTATTATCTTGAAATAGTAAGGGTTGATTTAATGTGGTAAGTTATGGGTAAAATGCGCAATTATTTCAAACAAGTAATTGGTTTTAAAATATTCATTGTTGACGGGGAATATTCGTTTGGTCGTGGAATATTTTTACTGTCGGAGAATATTCGTACGACGGCGTAGCCTTGTGTGGGCCCCATAACGAAAAGTGATTGGATGAAGAAAACGACAAGAATTAGTTGGTTATAAATAACGGCGTAGTTGTTACCATTAATACTGTTAGAATATCGGGTGGTTAAAACACAGTAGCACACGGTATTACACCAATTATTGATTCTTATGTAAGAAGGCACTACTCAATAATTGTCACATTAATTACTGTTCAGTATTTTATTTTATTGATTCAATAATTGCTGCGTTGATATTTTATATTATTGTTGTTTTAATTGCACAGTATTTTCTATTATCGGAGAAATAATTCATATTATCGGAATAATATTATTAGATAAAATTATTGGCAATGTCTAGAAAGTTCTGTCTAAGGAGAGGTTTGGTCATCTAATTGCGCGCCAGTAAAGAGAGATCCTTATTGAAAAGCCCCCTCTTTCCTGGGAACTGCCTGGTTGTCAGTAATGTGATTCTGTATTATTATTTATGAATAATTAATTATTGATTTATATGATGAGAAAAATATTGATTTTATGCGGATATAGATGGAGAAAATTTTTTAATGTGACAATTGTTGAAAATTAATATTTTATCTTTTTCTAATAAAATAATTCATTTAAATATATTATTTTAATAATATATTAATGGTGATATTTTTACAATGAATGTGGGATATATGAGTATATGAGGAAGAAGAGTATTTTTGTGGCATTAAATGATTAACACATATTTTGTGTGTCGGTAGACCCCAATTCTTGACCGAAATTTGATTATAGCTTGTAAAATCGCCCGTTTGTGGATTACGATCAATTTATTTTTGGAATTTGAAAAAACTTTCTTCTGCAAAGTTGTAGAGAATGAAATTTCCTATGGAAAGAACATGTGGTTCGAATTTTTTTGATAAAAGAGCTATTTATTATGAATTATTGAAGTTTCGTAGTTCCAAAATAATTGATTTTTGAAAGTGTTAATTATTTTTAATTACAAAAACTTTTTTTTTGCTTGGTGGGCTACATTAAACATATGTAAGGTGGCTGAATTCAGATTCAAGAGGTGGGCTTGATAATTTTGTAAATATAATAATATTATATTAAATTTTCTGCTTTGGTGTTCTAAGCATTTTTCTATAAATAAGGTGCTTAGGATAGAATTGAAAATCACACCAGAAACTGAAATCTTCTCTCTCTTTCTCTCTCGATATATTGAGCGTATTCTTCTGAGTATTTTAATACTTTGAGTGTTGCTATACGGTGCAAGTTCAAGTCATAGCCTATATCCGGTGTTTCAACTAGAAGTACTATCTTTTCGAGGTAAGGGATGTTATTTTCTTTTTAAATGATATTATTTTCTTCAATATCATTATGCCGAAATATTGGTTTGAACTTTTAATCAAATTTGGAACTTTTTTTGTCGGGATTACTATTCACGTATACGGCACTATTCACGAATACGACACTATTCATCGAATAATGAAAATTTTTCTTTTCATCCAAAATATCTGTTATGGGTACTAGCTTTGATTGTATCCATGTTTTGATCATTCTTGAATTTCACTTCACTATGATTATTTATAAGGTATTTTTGGACATGAAATAGCTGAAATACAAATCCTTGATATTTATTCTTTTGTTTCACTGGATTCGTTTCCTTTAAAATATTTTTTATCATCCTCAGTCCTAAATGATGATATTATTAAATATCTTTGGCCTATAGTGTAAAGATAAATGATTTTATAATGAATATCTTTGGCCCGTAGTGCAAAGATGAACATGTGTTGAGATGAACATGACCGACTGATAAATATCTTTGGCCTGTAGTGCAAAGATGAAAATTTGATTCAAGATAAATATTAATTGATGTTACAGGGATAAAAATATTGACGATGGACTTTTAAATTCATAGATAATAGTAGATTTCATTCTCTACGTAACTCTTCCATGAATTATTATTTCTGCTGCGAATATTGATCTGAAACTTGTTGTCTATTATATTTTATTAGATTTTTTTCCATGTTGAAGACTAACGATAATTTATTCTATATTATTTTTGTCATAATATTCTTTACTAGGCTAGTTGAGCTCACCCTTTTCTTTTTTGTTCTATTTTTCTTCTCGGGAGGCGAGAATGTAGCAAGTACTAGTCGGGGTATGGAATGATGATTCTAAAAGTTGTTTAGTAGTCCTCACTATTTTTGTAAAATAATGTATCAATAATTATGATGAGGATTTATTTGGGTATGAATATTGTCTAGAAGACAATATTTGTATTTAAACTCACAGTTTTTATGATGTATTAATAAAGTTGTAGTCGTTTCTGTACCATGTTATTGACGACCTAAAATGGGTGATGTATACCTATTTTGGGGGCGTCACAGTTGGTATCAGAGGTTAGGGATATGATCTCTGGCGGAGATCGGGGAATAAAACTAGGAGGGGAGAGACGAGTAAATTCTTCGCTAGTGTGTCCTACCTAAGCTTGTTTGTTAGTTAGTCAATATATAGGGATATTATGTGATATGTTAATTTCCTTAATTAACTCTTGTTTTTTGGTAGTATTTGAGAATGTCGACTGAGAATGTTAACAGTGGAGTAAATGAGACCATGAAGACGCTTGTACTCACCAATGAGGAGAAAGTGCAGCAGGCTGGCAATGTTCCTCCTGTGAACAATGTCATTGAGCAGATGATGAACGACGGGATGTTTAGAAGTTTTTTGCAGTTCATGCTAAATCAGACTAGGGAGACTCGTGCGCAAAATACAAGTGAAAATGATAACAACACACAATTTGTCAATGCTAAGCAGTTCAAAGAGTTGGGACCACCAGAATTCTGGGGAAAGCCGGATCCGATTAAGGTGGAGACGTGGGTCAAATAAATTACCAAGATATTCGATGTCTTGGGATGCACGAAAGAACAGAAGGTTCCATTCGCTACTTTTATGCTCCGTAATGAGGCAGATTACTGGTGGGAATCTGTGAAGCGTACCCATCCAGCCGCATTCAGCTTGTCTTGGGAGACGTTTCAGAAACTGTTCAATGACAAGTACTTTCCTGAAAGTATTCGTCATATGAAGGAAGTGGAGTTTATTAGACTAGAATAAAATAACATGACGGTGTCCCAGTACGAGACAAAGTTTGTAGAGTTGTCCAGGTTTGCACCTCATTTGGTGGAGAATGAGGAACGTATGACGCGGATGTTTCTGAGAGGATTGAAATTCGACATACGTCAGTATCTCATTTCTCATAAATTTTCTCTCTATTCAGATGTTGTCAATAGGGCTAAATTATTAGAGCGAGATAACGAGTACGTTCAACCGATGGACCATAACCAGGATCATACCTGAGATAGCAGTCAACAGAATAACGATAACCAGCAAAGAAAGAAAAAGACAGACAAAAATGGTAACCACTCTGGTGGTAGTCATGGCCACGAGAATAGAAGAAGCGAGTTAGGAGGAGATTTTAAAAAGAGGAGATTTAACAATGACCATGTGAAGACGTCAACACCAGCAGCAACCGGTTCCAAGGGAGGAGAACTGTTAGGTTTGTAATATTCAAGAACGCAATCAAATTGCATAAAAATAGCGGAAGCGTGTAAAATCAGAGTTTTAAAAATTTTACAAACCATATACCCGGATCACCCTTTATGCATAATTATTAATTAAACGAAAAGATATGAATAAGAATCATACCTTTGAAGATCCAAGCTTCCTCAGGTACAAGTTCACCTCCAATCCTTTTCGCGTTCATCTTGAATCCACCGGGTTTGGTTCCTTCCTTTGATCAACGTTAGCCACCCAAGTGTTTGGCCTCTAGAGGTGATCCACCAAAGAAGAAGAAGAATTTAAGAAGATGAGTATTTGGCTCAAACCCTAGTTTTCTATCTCTATAGAAAAAGGGGCGTACTCTCCAACCATTGGAATAACGTATTCTCCAACAATTGGAATCACGTATATCTGATATCTGATATAAGACTCCTCTTATAAAGATATCAAGTAACCCTATTAAAAATAAGGTATTATTTATTTAATTAAACTCTTTTAATTAAATGGGCTCCCTAATCTTATTAGGGATAATTAATTAAACTCCTTTAACTAATTTTCCCTCCTAATCCTATTAGGAATAAATGAGAGTACTTTTATTAATTAATTCCCAAACTCCTTTAGGAATTAAATAATAATAATAATAGTAATAATAATAATAAGACTCCTCTTATTAATTTATATTTAATATTTCTAAAATATTAAATAATAAATATTAAGCTATTTAATTTATTCTATCACCATAGATTAAATTAAATATACTTAACTTATTATTACGATTATGCCATTAACTTCTTAAATAATTATTCTTCCTTTTATGGTGTGACCCTTTAGGTTCTCCATATTAAACCGGTTGTGAATAAATCAATTAGAACAATTCTAATCTTATTTAAATAAATAAATTAAATTATTAATTTATTTAAATAAATAATATTTATTCTACAATAGGGATAAGCCTCCCTAGCGATCAACGACTTTCCAGATAATATAGATTTCAACATTAATCATAAAAGAACCTTTGAGTAAATAGTTACCGTACAATTCAATCCTTCCACCATACAATGTCCCAATTAAATATAAGACATGGAATTTCTGTCAAGTCTTATTTTATTTAATTATATGTATTTCGACTCTTAAATGCACAACACCAAATAATACAAATTAGAAACTCCTTTCTAATTTCATTCTGCCTTGGCCAAGGACTACTGGGTTGTCATTTATCGAATCACATAGGACATTTCTCTTCTTTTACTAGAAGTGGTAGATTCTTTATTGATCATACATTATCTCCATGTACAACTTATTATACCCAAGCATACCCTTTGATATACCCTAAGGGTCTTAAGGAATAAGTCAAAGTATAACTCATCATACACAAGATACTATGATGATCTCAAGTCCAAGGATTACTTGTACTACTATCACTACAGGAATTCCTATTGACATGTAAGTAAAACTCCATTAGGTATTCCTTAGCGAGTCACGTTCAGTGAACTTATTCTCTAATAAGCACCTACATACTTGCTTTAGTGTCTCCACACAAATGATCATGAGATCAATCATCCTCATCCAATGAGCAAGCAACGTATGTACCAATCTATCCGGATTCACTAATCCCCAATTTAGTAATCCAACGATTGGGAACTATTTTAGTTTTAAGCTTTCTAAGAATTTAGATCTCATTAGAATGATCATCATCATTATTCTAAAAGCATTGCTTAAAACTATGGGTTTATCACATATTATAAAACAGCATCATGTAGATAAATAAAAGCCTTTAATAAATAAATACTTTTTATTAATAAATGAATAAGATTGTTTACAAAGTATATGCTTTATCATCAAACATGATTGGCTTGTGTGCATACTACTTTCAATCTCCCACTTGCACTAAAGCCAATCGTCATGGCATCTCATACTCTTCTTCTCTAAGTGACGATTATCCTGCTGTTGGATAAGCTTCAGTAAATGGATATGTAATGTTGTTCTTGAGAGTCTACTATCTCTATAGTGATTTCCCATCTTTCAATGATTCCTATAATCAAATGAAAGTGCCACAACACATGTTTGGATCCAAGATGAGACTTAGGAACTATTCCTAGTTCTGTAATGAACTTTTCATCCAAACAATCAACTTGTAGCTTCATTTATAGCTATATACTTTGTCTTTATCACTAAACCAACAACTCTTTGTTGTTTGGAACCTTTCCAATTCACTGCACCACCGTTCAAGGTAACGCTTTACTTTGAAGTGGATTTTCTGTCGTCTTGGTCTGTCTGAAAAACTTGAGTCTGTTAAGCCCTCTAGTTTTAATTCAGACCCGCCATGAATTATATCACATCCTTAGTGCTGGTTAAGTACTTTAAGATGTTTTTCACTGTCTCACAGTGAACTTCTCCAGAATATGACTGATCAACATCAGGTCTCGTATATTTCATTGCATGCATGATTGTCACTCATGCGATCTCTCTTTTCAAGAGTCTGTGGGGACTATTAAGAGAGATACACTCCATGACTCATCAACATGAGATATCCTTTGGAGTTTGCCATGCTAAACAACTTTAACATCAAATGAATATACGTTCATTGGGTTAAGTCGAGCTCTTCCCAAATCATTCATGGAGGAATGTTTAGACAACTTTATCTTTACTGATTGTAGCATTGGTATGTTATTCCTCATCCGTAGTATATCAACATATAATACTAGAAATTTCACGACGCTCCCACTGACCCTTTTGTACACACTAGGTTCATTCTTGTTTTTGATAAAATCAAACTCTTTTGATTGTCTCATCAAAACGAATGTTCCATATTTGAGAAGATTGCTTCAATCCATTTCTCTGAGTGTCTACAACTCTTACCTCATCGTATGTAACTGGATCATCATCTTTTATGATACGTACCTCATCATCATCATCCATGATGAATCCATACCTCCTAGGTATCTTCGGTACTATTCCAGATTTACGATTCGGTTGTGGTACAATAGGTCTATCTATAGGTTCCTCTTATTTGACTTGTAGTGTTTTGTGGTTCTTGAACTTTTCAAGATGTATTATCCTCCCACTAGCCCCTTCAATAATAAACACCTTTATCTTAGAAGGCAGCATGTTTCGCAACAAACACCTTTTGCTAAGTAGGATTATAGAACATATGCCCTAAACTTACTTTAGGATGTCCCACAAATCTGTACTTGTCAAATTTTGTCCCAAGCTTATCCTTTGAAACTTTTTCACATAACTTGGACAACCCTTTATTTTAACATACGTAAGATTAGGAATCCTCCATGTCCATAACTTTTATGGAGTCTTGGGGCCAGATTTTGAGGTTACCCTTTTGTAGATATGCAGCCATTTCTAGGACATGATCCTAGAAAGATACTGGAATGTCGGTAAAATCATTATGGACAGCACCATGTCCAACAAGGTACGATTTTTTCATTCAGATACATCAATCAATTATTGCGTATCAGGATGTGTCCATTATGAGAAAACCATTTGAGATGATCTAGAAACTTATTGCACAAGTATTTATTCCTTGATCTAATCAAAGAATCTTAATACTTTGTCAATTTATTTCACTTCTGAATTCTTTGAACCTTTCAAATAATTCACACTTGTATTTCAACAAATACATACATTCAACTCTTTGAATGATCATCTCCTTTTCTAATACTAGTTTGTTCAATTTGCAAAATTATTTTTACGTAAGTCAAGTATATAAAATCCATTAAGTAATATTTCAGTTCTATACAAAACATTATTATTATAAATAGAACAACAATTGTTCTTAAATATAATATCAAAGATTTTATTGTCCAACAATAAAATGGAAATAATGTTTCCAACGAGAACTGGAATACAATAACAATTTATTGACTTAATAGACTTGCCCGTAGGCATTGCTAAACAATAAATTCCTATGGCTAATGCAGCAACCTTTGCTTCATTTCCCACACATAAGATTACTTATCTTTGTTTAGCTTTCTACTTCTTTTTGGTCCCTTCATAAATCTATATTTATGATATCCAAAGTCGGTATCCAATACCCAAGTAGAACCTTGACTTAAAGAAAAATTTATTTTAAACCATAAACAAATTTATATTTGTAACCGAAACTTCACTAAGTTTCTTTGGTTAGCCTTTGCAAGATGCTTCTCGCAGTTTCTTTCTAGTGTCCAGGCTTATTGCAGTGGAAGCAAACTCCTTTGCTATCCATATCAGTTTTGTTCTTATTATCCTTTGTTTTGGCCTTTTTATTTACCTTCTTTGAATCGTTCTTCTTTTCAGAAGATCCTTTGACCCCTACCAGTAAGACTTGGTCTTTCTTGGTTGGAAAGTGACTCTCAACATTTTTCAACATGTTAAGCAAATCAGCGAGGCTGATATATAGCTTGTTCATATGAAAAATTCACAACAATTGTGAAATGAGTCCGGGAGTGAGTGCAAGATCAAATCTTGGCTCAACTCTCCATCCATGACAAAACCCGTTGTCCTAATTCATCAATCAAATTGATAATGTTAAGGACTTTTATCTGTACTATAGTGTCATTGGCCATTCTAGATCGGAAGAGCTCCTTAGATATCTGATATCTATCAGTCCTACTTTCCTTACCATCAACAACTTGATGTGTAGGAATATAGTAAGAGAGCATCCATAGTTTTATGCTGACGCTGAAGCTCGTTACTTATGGATGCGAGCATGATGCATTGAGCCAACTGTGCATCATCTTGCCACTTTCTAAAAGTAGCAATCTCTTCCTCGGAGGCATTGTCTGCAACCATTGCAGGGATAGGCGTATTAAGGACATAAGATAGCTTTTCAGCCATAAGAACTATTCTCAATTTCCTTAACCAATCCATTTAATTTGGTCCGGTTAAATAAGCATCTAATATGCTATGCAGTGATAGTAATTTAGACATTGTAAAAATCTGTAAATGAATTTGTAATTAACAACATTTTAACATACATTCTTTTATTAATTACCAAAATAAATTAGGTCTTGTTTTAAATTGGTATCTCCCACTATTTTCTTCAAACTATATTACCCTCACTTATATAGTTCGGCAAAATCCAATTAAAGATATGCTAGTGAGAATAAGGATCCCATTTCAAATGTATATAGCCTTGTGTGTGCACAACAAACTATATATAAATAAATAGGTAGACAACTCTTGTCAATTACATCAACTATGTAACTCCTTGTATTTTGCCTCTTAAATCATAATGGTCAAGTGTGTGCACATCCGAACTAAAATGATTTTAGTTAAGTCAGACCCAGCATTTCCATATAAGTGAAGAGAAAACTACAGCCCTTGTGTGTGCACAACAAAGCAGTAATGTTCAATTCCTTATAAACATCATATGTAATAAAAACAACATCTTAAATATTTAATACTCGCCTTGTGTGTGCACAACAAACTCATATTAAATATTCAATACTCTATTGTTTCTATCATGCTAGAAGGCGACGTTCGATATTCCAAATATCTTTGAACGTTACAACTTAATATAAAATATTTGAGGGGTTTATTATTAATATGTCTCATCTTGTTTAGCGCGCATGCACATATATATATAAAATACGCGTCATATTAATGAACATGCGAAGCATGTTTGCATAATATATAATATATATAGTATAAGCATGCACATATAGAATACTATATTCTACATGGATTGATTATGGACTTTTATTCTAGTTTGGTTCACTAGAGCCACCAAGTGAACCAAAAGGTCAAACCCTAAGGGTGCAAGAATTAATATTTAAATATAACTATTACATTTAAACCCGGGCTCCATTACAAACAGGTCTTCAAGCATTCTTTGCTCCTTGATCTCCAATTCTTCAAAATTAATTCTAACTATTCCTATTACAAAACTATTTAATATAAATAGAAACCTTGATCAGCAGTCAAGGGGAAGTACATAGGAGGGAGATAGAATTTACATTAAGAAAAATTAGAGAAGACGAGGTACGCAGATCCCATTTAATAAAACCCATACATTCATGCATCCAAATAAAATCCAATCACATTGGTCAATAGTCCATAATCAATCCCATTTATTATCATACACATCACCATATGTATCAATAAATAACATTCATCTTATGAATAATAAACATTTAATATATATATATTGATATCATTTAATGGGCCAATTTAGTTAGTATAAAATCTAATTTTGAATAAAAATAAACTCCTTTATTTTAATTCAAATTTAAATTAAAATAAAACTATTTTATTTTAATTTATCCAATTTTGAATAAAATAAACTATTTTATTTTATCAAAATCTTTAATCAAAATAAACTCCTTTATTTCAATTAATTATGGAATCCAATTCCATGTAAAAAAAAATAACTCCTTTATCAAAGGAAACACGGATTAATTTCCTATTCACAAATAAACTCTTTTATTTTGAATAATATGAAATCCAATTTCATATCTAAATAAACTCCTTTATTTAAGGAAACTAGGATTCTCTTTCCTATTCACAAATAAACTCTTTTATTTTGAATAATATGAAATCTTATTTCATATCTAAATAAACTCCTTTATTTAAGAAAACATGGAATCCAATTTCAACTCTAATTAGTTAACATGGAATCCAATTCCAACTCTAATTAGTTAGCATGAAATTTAATTTTAAAATTAAAATAAATTCTTTTATTTTAAAATTAAAATAAACTTTTTATTTTAATTATAAAATAATTAAAATAATATATATATATATATTACCGTATATATATATATATCATATATATATATATATATAGTTACCGTATATATATATAATATGTTAAAACCGTATATATATATATATATATATATATATATATATATATATATATATATATATTAACCATGTTAAAAAGCTTGCCAGCAAAGTTGATTCACGAATTTGAAACAAAAAAAATCCTGCATGATTATGTTGTAACTAATATATATAATATATCATATATCATATATATAATATAATATATATACTAATACATGAATCCTTACCTAACCTGACTCCACCAGCCACGCAAAAAGGAATCAAGATTACCGAGAAAAAATCACGGAAGTTTTTTTTTTTTTTATTAAATAAATTTTATACAATAAAATTATGCCCAATTAAATTGTTCTAAACATATATCAATATACATATTAAATTAAAACAATTAATAATTCACATAAAGGTTTGGCTCTGATGCCACTGTTAGGTTTGTAATATTCAAGAACGCAATCAAATTGCATAAAAATAGCGGAAGCGTGTAAAATCAGAGTTTTAAAAATTTTACAAACCATATACCCGGATCACCCTTTATGCATAATTATTAATTAAACGAAAAGATATGAATAAGAATCATACCTTTGAAGATCCAAGCTTCCTCAGGTACAAGTTCACCTCCAATCCTTTTCGCGTTCATCTTGAATCCACCGGGTTTGGTTCCTTCCTTTGATCAACGTTAGCCACCCAAGTGTTTGGCCTCTAGAGGTGATCCACCAAAGAAGAAGAAGAATTTAAGAAGATGAGTATTTGGCTCAAACCCTAGTTTTCTATCTCTATAGAAAAAGGGGCGTACTCTCCAACCATTGGAATAACGTATTCTCCAACAATTGGAATCACGTATATCTGATATCTGATATAAGACTCCTCTTATAAAGATATCAAGTAACCCTATTAAAAATAAGGTATTATTTATTTAATTAAACTCTTTTAATTAAATGGGCTCCCTAATCTTATTAGGGATAATTAATTAAACTCCTTTAACTAATTTTCCCTCCTAATCCTATTAGGAATAAATGAGAGTACTTTTATTAATTAATTCCCAAACTTCTTTAGGAATTAAATAATAATAATAATAGTAATAATAATAATAAGACTCCTCTTATTAATTTATATTTAATATTTCTAAAATATTAAATAATAAATATTAAGCTATTTAATTTATTCTATCACCATAGATTAAATTAAATATACTTAACTTATTATTACGATTATGCCATTAACTTCTTAAATAATTATTCTTCCTTTTATGGTGTGACCCTTTAGGTTCTCCATATTAAACCGGTTGTGAATAAATCAATTAGAACAATTCTAATCTTATTTAAATAAATAAATTAAATTATTAATTTATTTAAATAAATAATATTTATTCTACAATAGGGATAAGCCTCCCTAGCGATCAACGACTTTCCAGATAATATAGATTTCAACATTAATCATAAAAGAACCTTTGAGTAAATAGTTACCGTACAATTCAATCCTTCCACCATACAATGTCCCAATTAAATATAAGACATGGAATTTCTGTCAAGTCTTATTTTATTTAATTATATGTATTTCGACTCTTAAATGCACAACACCAAATAATACAAATTAGAAACTCCTTTCTAATTTCATTCTGCCTTGGCCAAGGACTACTGGGTTGTCATTTATCGAATCACATAGGACATTTCTCTTCTTTTACTAGAAGTGGTAGATTCTTTATTGATCATACATTATCTCCATGTACAACTTATTATACCCAAGCATACCCTTTGATATACCCTAAGGGTCTTAAGGAATAAGTCAAAGTATAACTCATCATACACAAGATACTATGATGATCTCAAGTCCAAGGATTACTTGTACTACTATCACTACAGGAATTCCTATTGACATGTAAGTAAAACTCCATTAGGTATTCCTTAGCGAGTCACGTTCAGTGAACTTATTCTCTAATAAGCACCTACATACTTGCTTTAGTGTCTCCACACAAATGATCATGAGATCAATCATCCTCATCCAATGAGCAAGCAACGTATGTACCAATCTATCCGGATTCACTAATCCCCAATTTAGTAATCCAACGATTGGGAACTATTTTAGTTTTAAGCTTTCTAAGAATTTAGATCTCATTAGAATGATCATCATCATTATTCTAAAAGCATTGCTTAAAACTATGGGTTTATCACATATTATAAAACAGCATCATGTAGATAAATAAAAGCCTTTAATAAATAAATACTTTTTATTAATAAATGAATAAGATTGTTTACAAAGTATATGCTTTATCATCAAACATGATTGGCTTGTGTGCATACTACTTTCAAGAACGACCACCAGTCATATGTTATAAGTGCGGGAAATAAGGACATATCAGTCCAAACTACTCACAACAGTTCAAGGTATGTTATAATTGTGGAAAGGAAGGACATATCGCTCGAGATTGTACGATAGCAAAACCAAGTCCAAGGGGGACGATGACTCAAAAGGCTGTCCCAGAAAAGTCAAAGTCAACGGTTCCTGGAAGAGCGTTTGTCGTGACTGGTCAAAATGCGAGGAACCCAAACGAGGTGATCACGGGTAGCCGTATATATAGAAGTCACCTCCATCCGTATCCAACTAGGAGAATGATTCCTTTTGTAGAATCACTTTATAACTCCTGAATCCAATTAAGAGTTCCAATTAGGAGTAGGAGTCCTAATTAAACTTTCTTATCCCACCAAATAAGAAATTACAATCCTATTTTAATAAGGACTCTCCAAATAATCACATCCCAACAAATACTATTGAGAGAGTAATCCACTATAATAATATTGGGAGTATAAGTTGTGTATTTGTGTTTGTATCTCTTCTGTGTTGTCCTTGTCCTAGCTTGTAACCGTATATATAGAAGTCACCTCCATCCGTATCCAACTAGGAGAATGATTCCTTTTGTAGAATCACTTTATAACTCCTGAATCCAATTAAGAGTTCCAATTAGGAGTAGGAGTCCTAATTAAATTCCTTATCCCACCAAATAAGAAATTACAATCCTATTTTAATAAGGACTCTTCAAATAATCATATCCCAACATCTTTATATATACAAAGGAAAACCTCTCCTTATCTGTCACCTTACTTTTTTTAAATATATTATTTGATTTGCATGTTATAATATACTCATTCTTTTTTACTTAATTAAAATTTATTTTTTACTTAAAAGTCTTGTTCAGCAGGAGAGATATAGGGACTGTTTGATTATACTCATTCTTTTTGACTTAATTAAAATTTATTTTTTACTTAAAAGCCTTGTTCAGCAGGAGAGATATAGGCACTGTTTGATTAGTATTGAATATTTGAATTGGTTAAATATTCAGTGAGTTTGTTTTGAAAAAAAAAATTGTCTGGTTGAATCGGTTAGTCATTTAGACGATTTGGACTGAATGGTTTAGTTTCATTTTTTTTACTGGATAGGCTGCTGAATGAAGTATTTTTTTTACAATATTAACTATTATATTAAGTAATATTAAATAAATTTACAATAATTTTGAATTTTTTCAGAGGTAAAATAATAAAAATATGTTTCAGACATGTAAATTATCAAATAACTTTTTTCATTCAGTATTCAGTTTCATTCAGCTTCAAAATCATTTCATTCAGTTTTTATCAAAAAAGCACCAATAGTCTTGTGACAAGGCGAAAAATTTCTCTTTATTAATTTTTTTAATGAATTTTCAAGTACAGATTAGTGATTACCTTTAACTTTAGCTTCCAGCTATCTCTAATGGTCTAAACGAATCGAGTCGAGCTGAGTATTGAGTTGTTCAAATTTGGTTCACAAAAATTATCGAGTATAAAATAAAGTTTAATTGAGGCTCGTTTAGTTACACGATCTCGAATGGATCCAGTTTAAACTTTTCGAACGGATATGATTCGAATATCAATAGAAAATTATAATTTGATGAGATTCAAGTAATTTATCAAACTTTAAAATTTCTTCATATTTAAATCATTTATATTTTAAATAGATTTTAAATCGAACGAGTATGAATCAGAACCGAAGGATTTGTTACCGCCTTCCATATCTCAATCAATTGCTTACAGGTTACAGCACGGTTGTGCCCAGCAGAAGGTCTAATTGACTTGTAAATATTAGTGGTTTAAATTCTTTGATAATTTGCATTTAATATGAGAAATGATGTTCTAATAGAAAATTTAATAATAATTTCACACAAAAAACCAAGGAAAAATAAAATAAAAGATTTTTTTCTTTGGATTTTTATTTCCTTATTATTGCAAAAGTATGAATATAATCTGATTACAAAAAAGAGTTTTTTTCCATGGATTTTTTTTCCTTATTATTGCAAAA
Organism: Panax japonicus; assembly: GCA_020205505.1. NCBI lineage: Eukaryota > Viridiplantae > Streptophyta > Magnoliopsida > Apiales > Araliaceae > Panax > Panax japonicus. The sequence goes on along the minus strand of CM035093.1, from coordinate 33,216,624 downwards.
GTATGAATATAATTTGATTACAAAGAGCCTAAACAGAATTTACAAAGCCAACCGTATGAACTGTATATCGGATGAGGCACAGACATGGTGGCGAATCCATCTGTATTTCCAGATTCTCTCTCCTCCGCCATTCACCTTCACCTTCACCTTCATCATCATTATCGGTAGACCCTATACACTTTCACAAACTTTATTATCTCACCTTAATTCCCCATTTTATATCTTCAGAAAAAACAGCGCTCAAATTAACTACTAATTAAGCCCGTTACAAAATTTCCCAGATCATAATCTTCTTCTTCTTCCTCAAGAATCAAAGGAAAATGGAGGTTTTAATAGATCATAAGGAGCCCAAAGAGCATCCAATGGGCACGGCCGGTTCGTATCCAGTCTCACCCACGGCTTCCCTTTTCCACTCCAATGCAACAGGCTCACCGGACCCGGATGCAAATTCCGGCAAAGCCCACGAAAATTGTCCCCGCCTAGACCATGTTGATTCCATTTATGATCCACCGGAGAAATATTTCCGGCGAATACGAGTAAAAACGGTGGCAATGAACCCAATTCGTATATCCTCATTCGCTTATGTAATTCCATCCATTCTTCGATTTTTGTGGTATAATCCCCAATTCTCCACCGGTCGAGATCAATTACCATTACTCCGGTGTTGAAATAGCAGGCCTTCCGATTGGCAAAGGTTAGGGAGAGAGATGGGTTTGACCAGAAAGTTGGAGTGAAATATGAAGTGAAATTCGCATTGCAGTATTCTGGAGCTGCTAATACTGAATCACCACCAAGTGGAGTATCTGCAAGTTTCTTAATATCATCAACTAATACTAAATCGGAATCGAGATAAACAATTTTTTGGATACATAATGGTAATATGTTTGGCAAGTAGCTGCGGGCGTAGTTTAATGGGCAGTCTAGGGCGGAGCGGATGGAGGTGGAGATGAGGCGGGCCACGGCGGAGTCGTCGAAATGGTAGACTCGGAATTTGAGGTAAGGAAATGAGGTGGCGATGGTGGCGCGTAGGAGTGACGCGTTGGCCGAGGCGGAGGCGACGAAGTGGAAGATGGTGTTTTGTGGGCAGGAGGAGTGTTGGAGGACGGAGAGGATTGCGGCCATTGAGCCACGAATGTACATGGCGTCAAGGGTCATCGCCACGTGGACGGCGTTGTCAGAGCATATATCATTGTCGTGTTGTTCGTCGGGATTTGTGAGTTGTTCGTTGTTGAGATTGGTGTCGACGATGATGGAGGGACAGTCCGGCGAGTTGTAGAATTTTGGGGCTTCTTTGAATTGGTTTAAAATTATAGTTGTGGTAGTGGTAGTAGTACTATGGGTTGGGGCGGTGAAAGAGAGGAAAAGAAAGAAAGAAATGTAGAGGAGGGGTGGGTTTGGCATTGTGAACTTGATTTGGAAATGGTGGGAAGGGAATGGGGTTTTAATGTAAAGGGTGTGGGGGGAGAGAGAGAGAGGGTGAGAGGAGTTTGATTGAGTTTGAAGTTTGGAGAACACGGTTTGGAGAATTAAAAAAAAAAGAGAAGAAGTGGAGTGGGGTGGGGTGGGGTGGGGTGGGGTGGGGAGGGGGGGAATTGCTGGCCAGGCTGCAGAACTTAAGTCGAGAATTTTCAAAGCAAATTTTGCTGGATTCATACCTCAACTAAACTAGTTCTAGAGGCACTATGTTTTACTAGGCTTTTCTTCCCATGGTAATTTGGAGTTAATTTGGGACCAATATAATATTTTCCTTCTAAAATACTACTCAAAAGAAGTAGGATTAATTAGATTACGAAATGTTTAGGTGGACAGAGGAGATTACGCGTCTCATGCACGTATATATTCGGTTAATCATTCCTTCTTTAATTGTTGTTTTTGAGTTTATCATAGGAAAAACTCTCTTCAATTAAATATTTTTTTTACCAATCACAATGGAAATCAATTGGAGAATTCAATCATTCACCATCGAGAGCCTTGTAAGTCTTTTTTTCATCGAGAATCCAATTTTCATCGAGTATCTTTTCACGTCTCATCATTTTGAGATCGATCTTTGATAATAGTTGTTAAATGATGATTAATGAGCTCGTGTACTCACGATCCTGGTACACATGTTTGAAACCCTAATCTATATATTATTAAGTTTGAAGTTCATTAATAATATATATATATATATCTTTTATTAACAATGCAAAATAACGTTTTGATCTACCTAGCAAGTTTAAAAGAAATTAAAGTTAGAACCATGAGAACTCGAATTAATGTGCATGGTGATTCCGTAGCCAAGAAATCAAAAGTGCATATGCCATTATTTTTAGCTTTTAAGGGAGGATAAAGTGGGGACCTAATTAAAAAAGTAGTGTTGAATTCTTTTCTACTACTAGTTTATATACTATCTGCACTTAATTCCCAGTTTCCATATGCCATTATCTTTAGCGGCAAGGAGGTTGACGATCTACTCTCTCTACGTACATTAAATAAATGGTTCAAATTCTCTAATTCGAAAAATAGTAGTAGTAATACTAATCTCCCTTTCCTGTCTTGCTTCTAGTACGTACTGCATAATATTATTTGTAGGCTGTAGCAATTATGAAAGAAACCTTTGCACTTTTAATGTTTTTACCCTCTTACAAATCAGATTTATCCAAACTCATTAAGTCTTTTTGTTTGTTTGTCAACGAATGCTTAAATAATGACTTTTGACGGACTGTTGATGATCAATAAATTAAAGTATATTTGTGAATTATTTAATTAAAATCCCAGTATGCCCCTGCATGGTTGTTGATGCCTCAAATCAAGAATCAAAATATTTCTTTCTTTTTCTATATATATATATATATAATTGTTGACTGTGAAATTCCATCTCTCTTTGTGTTGGCATATCACATTCTGTGAAAATTATAACTCAGCAACTTGACATGTACATTCACGCTTAATAACCAAGAAGAAGAATTTTTGAAGCTTTAAGTTTCAGGAATATAACGAAATTGATGGGAAACCACCATGAGTTTAATCGGGTCACATCCAGCACCTTAGTTCAGCGAGGTTATTTTTTTAAATAAAAATTTATAAAAAAATAAAATACAATATAATAAAGATAAAAAAGATGCGAGTGACGTTGCAAATAATTATGTGAACTATCATATAAAACCGACGTCGTTTTATGTAGTTGAATATACTTCCTCTCATGTTATGTATAAAGTGATATTTTATAAATTTTTAAAACATTGTTATTATAAGAAACACCTCGGACAAGAACTTGAGATATCCCTCACTTACCGTGTCCTCTAAAATAAATTATAAAACTAAATAATATTATAAAAATATTATTTATAATAACATTTTTCGAAACTTCATTACTTGAAACTATTGCAATGATAGCCACATTTCAATAGATCATATTTACTATAAGTTACTAAACAATATAAAAGAGTGGACCGTTGGTAGTAGTAGAAATTTAAGACATTTAATAATCTTTTAATCTGAATTTTTTATTTTCAATAAACAATTTATAAAATCAAAAATAATTAAAAAATAAATTTCTTAAAATTTAGTGGAGTCAATTGACTCCACTCTCAAAGTAGATCAGCAAGTGAGTTTAATAAGAGTCATGCTATGCATGGCAAAAAATATTTGGCCCAAATATAATTAAGACGTATATATACGTGCATACATGATATATAAATAGAAATTAAGATCAACAGTCTCGTCTTAATTTATTATATCTTATCGTGTATATTTACACATTATATATATATATATATATATTATTTTCTATTTAATAGTTTTGATATTTACACATTATATATATATATATATATATATATATATATATATATATATATATATATATATATATATATATATATATATGTTTACATTTTGATAATGTATGTTGACGTATTTCATATTCGAAAACAATATCGTTACATGTTTGACAGTTTGAGGAATATAACAAATGTTTTATGTCATCTTTTTTTATTCACCTCAGCAACTTAATTATGTATGGTTTTTATTTATTTATATCATCTGTTATAACTCTTTTTCTGGAAACTATTTATATATCAACTCATTTATTTCACATAATTGTTAATTTAATTTTTTTCATAATCTTTTTTCACATGAATATGAAGTTCATTTACTATTTGTGTGAGTAAAATTATAAAGTGACCAACACAAGTGAGAAATTAAAATATAAACGAGGTAAATGGTCATTCTGAAAGATGATTCAAACCCCATATCAGGACTGCATTTTCTAATAATATTGTAACAAAATTTTAAACAAAAGAAAATAAAATTTAAACATATTAATTAAGTTGCCATTTTATATTTATATATCGCAGGACTAAATTCAATCCAATTAACCATTTTTCTATAATAATTTTACTTATTATAATACGTCCAAGTACTCTGTTATTACATAACACAGAAATAAAATCCCCTCTGAAGAGAAGAAATACGGACAAATATATATTAATATCGATGGCTAAGGAAAAGAAATTAAAAACATTACACTAATTACATTGTTAATTGCGTATTATGAGAAATCTAAAGCTTTCTAAATCAATGTTGCTGTTGATTCTCAACAATTTTAATTGCTTAAATATTTTCAAAAAAGAAAAAAAAAGTTTATTCCATCTCCTCAAATTGATCATCCATCGCGCAATAACACCACAATTTGAACAATAATGAGGCATTAATTGTTGCAACATTTGGCTGCTCATGTGAGACTTTGGTGCCACAAGGTGAAAAATAAAAATTAGATCCTACTCATATAGTCTTCACAAAAAAATAAAAAATAAAGTATAAATTGTATTTAAAAAAATATCGTTCAAAACTTAAAACATAATAATTACTTTTGTATACCTATATCATTATATATATTGTTAACGTCAAGATCTTCTGCCTCATCCTAATCACTTAAGACGTCTTGATCCTGCATAGTAAACACGATCAACACCAAAAGCTTGACGGCTTCGACCGTCGGGGGATAGCTCAAGCGTGAGAGTCAATATCGGTATTCATAAGGGTTAACAATGGAAGATAATAATATCTAGTATCTTGAGAGAGATAAAATATTCAGTTGTGTGAGTGTGTACGTACCTGTTGCTTGAAAACTTCCTTGCTAGGTTATACTCTCTTGCCCGGTTTACCGTGCCACCCAATACCGTCTAACACAGCCTCCTGATCCTGATGGTTTCTGCCGACTGCAGACAACCCACCCTGTGACGCCCCCAAAATAGGTCCATTCCATTCAACCCATTCTGAGTCGCCAAATACATGGAACAGAAACAACTATAACTTTATTAATACATTTGTCGTTCAAAATACGACAACACATATACTGTGAGTTTAAATACAAATATTGTCTTCTAGACAATATCCATACCCAAATAAAGTCCTCATTATAATTATTAATACACTATTTTACAGAATAGTGAAGACTACAAAATCAACTATTTTGAACCATCACTCTACACCCCGACTAGTTCCCGTTATATTCTCACCTCCTAAGAAGAAAAATGGAACAAAAAGAAAAAGGGTGAGCTCAACTAGCCCAGTAAAGAATGTTATGACTAAGATAATGTACAACAAATTATCGTTAGTCTTCAACAGGGAAAAATCTGATAGAATACAATAGACAACAAGTTTTAGATCAACAACTGCAGCGAAAATAATAATTCATTAGAAGAGTTAAGTAGAGAATGAAATCTACTAACATCTATGAATTTTAAAAGTCCATCATCATTATTTTATTCCTTTAACATAAATTAATAATCATCTTGAATCAAATATTCATCTTTGCACTATAGGCCAAACATATTCATCAATAAATCATTCATCTTTGCACTACAGGCCAAAGATATTCATCAGTCGGTCATGTTCATCTCAACACCTGTTCATCTTTGCACTACGGGCCAAGGATATTCATCAAGAAATCATTCATCTTTGCACTACAGGCCAAAGATATCCAGTTATATCATCATTTAGGACTGAGGACGATGAAAAATATTTTAAAGAAAACGAATCCAGTGAGACAAAAGAACAAATATTAAGGATTCGTAATTTAGACAATTCAAGTTCAAAAATACTCCATAATAAACTATTGTCGAGAAGAATTCAAAAATAAAGATCAAAATATAGATCCAATCAAAGATAGGAACCATAATAAACAATCTTGGATACAAAAAAGAAAATTTAATATTTTTATGAATAGTGTCGTATTCGTGAATAGTATCGTATACGTGAATAGTGCCGTATACGTGAATAGTAACTCCGACACTAAAAGATAGAAATTCCACAAGAAAAAGTATCATGCTTCATGAATAGTACTCGTGAATAGTAACTCATGAATAGTAACTCCGACATGAAAAGAACGAAATTTCACAAGAAAAATCTTACCAATATTTCGGTATAATGATATTGAAAGAAATAATATTATTTTAAAAAAATAACGTCCCTTACCTCAGAAAGACAGTACTTTTGACTGAAATACTGGATATAGTGATGAAGGGAACTTGCATCGTATAGCAACACTCAAAGTATCAAAATACTCACAAGAATACGCTCGATAATATAGAGAGAGAAGTAGAGAGAAAATTTCAGATTCTGGTGTGGTTTTCAATTCTAACCTAAGCACCCTATTTATATGAAAATGCTTAGAACACCAAAATAGAAAATTGAATATAATAATATATTTATAACCAAATTTTCCTTAGCCCACCACATCAAAAACACATTTATCACACAAAAATGAAAAACATGTTTGAAACAATTTTTTGTTACAAAATCAATTCAGACTCAATAATTTGGAACTTCAATAATTCATAAAAAATAGCCTTTTATCAGAAAAATTCAAATCTTATGTTCATTCCATAGGAAATTTAATTCTCTACAACTTTGCAGAAGAAAATATTTCTAAATTCCGAACAGAAATTGACCGAAATCCACAAACGGATGATTTTATAAGCTATAATCAAATTTTAGTCAAAAATTGTGTCCACCAACACACAAAACATGTGTTAAATATTTAATGTAACAAAAATACTTTTCCTCCTCATTTATTCATGTATCCCACATTCATTTTAAAAATATCACCATTATTATATATTATTAAAATATAATATATCTAAATAAATTATTTTATCAGAAAAGATAAAATATCAATTTTCAATAATTATCACATTAAATATTTTCTCCATCTATATCCATATAAAATGAATATTTTCTTTATCACAATAATCAATAATTAATTATTCATAAATAATATTACAGAATCGCAGTAATGACAATCAGGCCGTTCCCAGGAAAGAGGGGGCTTTTCAATAAGGATTTCTCCTTACTGGCGCGCAATTAGGTGATCAAACCTCTCCTTAGACAAAACTTTCTAGACATTGTCAATAATGTTATCTAATAATATTATTCCAATAATACGAATTATTGATCTGATAATGAAAAATACTGTGCAGTGACAATTATTGAAACAACAATAATATAAAATATCAACATAGCAATTATTGAATCAATAAAATAAAATATTGAACAGTAATTACTGTAACAATTATTGAGTAGTGCCTTCTTACGTAAGAATCAATAATTGTTACAATACCGTGTGCTACTGTGCAACAACGCGTATTACTGTGTTTTAACCACCGGGTATTCTAACAGTATTAACGATAACAACTATGCCGTTATTTATAAACAACTTATACTTGTCGTTTTCTTCATCTAATCGCTTTCCGTTATGGGGCCCACACAAGGCTGCGCCGTCGTACGAATATTCCCCGACAATAAGAATATTCCACGACCAAATAAATATTCTCCGACAACAATGAATATTTTATAACCACTTGCTTATTTAAAATATTTACGCTTTTTACCTATAACTAACCACATTAATCAAATAAACCCTTGCTATTACAAAATAATAAATAAAGAAAATTCTATTTTATTTAAAAAAAATTTGGGGTCTTACACACCGACTACCTGTAGTCACTGTTTCTACCGTCGGCCGTCCAAGGATCCCATCCATATTAATGCATGACAGGTCCACTAGTCAACTGTCATGCCTTTTCATCATTACCGGTCAAAGTAATAGATATTAAAATATCTAATGGGTCATCCCACTAACCCGATCCAGAACTATAAGGGTTTGACAGAAATAATATAATGACTTAGGCCCAATAACTCTAAGATCCATTAATGATGACCGGGTGGACTAACCAAATAAATAGGCCCAACCTGTTCGGCCCAATAGGCGAAATATCATGACCCAACATTTCCCCTAGTTTTTTATTAAACAAGATGTTTATAGAAAAATATAAATGGTCCATGATATGAAGGATCTGATAGGATCAAAAGAGGCCCAAAGTGATATTTACTAAGGCCCAAATGGTGAAAAATCAAAATAATGAGGTTATGTAGATTAAAACCGTCAATCTAATACCAAATGCCCAAACTGATAAATATCTAAGGCTTGAACCGGACGCTATCCCTTCCAATTCCTCATCATTACCAAAAATTAAATGTGCCGCCTTCGTATATTTTGTAACCATCAGTATAAAAGGTAAAGTTTTTCAAATTTGATAGTTTTATCTGTCAATTTGAATTTCAAATGCCTTCTGATCTCTTTCTCTCTTTCGAGCTTTCTCCTTCCTCTCTCTGCAAAATCTCAACAATGGTGGTTCTCAATTCAAACCAGAATTCTCCCCTTCGGTTAACACCGATTTCAACTGTCCCACCTAGCCCTAACCCCCTGAAGAAGCTTCGGGCTCAAATCCTAGGGCTATGAATCCAAGCAAACAATCTCAACCTCCGAAAACTCCTCGTACCCCCTCTGAATACTTCAGGAATGCAGAACGCTATGCCCACGCAAACACTCCCTCAAATGTCACCGAAAAAGAGCTGAAAAGGATCCGTACTCGACACCATATTCTGGATACCCGCATGGTAAGGGCTCCCAGGTCCGGCGAAAAGATGTTCCAAAGGCCAGAGGGTTGGATGGTCGTTCCAGTGACTATCCTTGAGAAGGGGGTTCGATTCCCTCTCCATGTCTTCTTAACTACCCTTTTAGGGTTTATTGGGGTAGGGTTTGCCCAACTGGTTCCAAACTCCTACATTCATATTTTGGCGTTTATTGCTTTCTGTCATGAAGTCGGAGTCGAGCCCACTCTCGATTTCTTCTTTACTGTCTACAAGGTCAGCCAATCCTGAGAAAAAGGGTTCAAGGTTTTGGGCAAACACGTATCAAAGGCAGGAAAGAAGTTAGAGAGGCGGTCGTTGATAAATACTCCTTCGAGTAATAGGGGATGGCATAAGAAATGGTTCTTCGTCAATGGACTAGAGATTACCTCCTTACTGAATTGGGCTATGGACGATACAGTTTCTACTAACTTCGGCGACATCCCAGAAGAACGTGAAAGCGAAATGATAGAACTTTTCGAGAACTTCCCCTCGAAGGAATGGAATTACTTTCTTCTCACTAAGCAAGCCTGGTTATATGACCATAAATGTATGTTTTGAAATATTTTGTTGTACCATTATTTGAATTTTGAAATGATACAGATTCTGACACATGACTCTCTGATCTCTGCAGTGTCTTTGATTAAGCCAACATCATCGGATGTAAAAGATTTGAAAGATTTCTTGTTGGGAAAGTCTAAAGAATCAGCCACCGAGCCTTCACAACTGGAAACTCCCCTCGAAGACAATCCCAACGTTGAAAAACCCACTGATGAGCCCCAAACACATGAACCGGAAGCTGAGGATCCCATTCAACTAGAAGAAAACCTACAACCACATAGGAAAAAGAGGGCTATCCAAAAACCCCGATTAACTCCAATACCAGCAGATCCTGAATCCGTCACAGAACCTGCCTCACAACCTGAACCGACCACTGAACCAGTGCGGACTAAAGGAAGTCTACTCGATCTACCTGTAGACGATCGGAAACAGCTTCTTCGAGTTAAAAAATTAAGAACTAAGGTTACTCCTCTAAGCGCTGATGAGCTTCGAGTGCCTTCTTCTTCTGTTGATCTACCTCCAATTTTCCCAGTGGAGATTCGGGATTCTGAAGAGGAGGATCAAGCTGAGCCTATCCCAGTACTTTTGCGAAAAAGAAAACAACCATCAGACAGTCATCCCAGTTCAGCGTCTTCCCCCTCACCCGCACATGAACCCATTCCAGTCCGATCACCATCTACTGAGAACATATACATGGATCCGTCGCCAGTTCGTGAACAAGCCGCACATTCTCCTGACCAACCTACTCCCCCTCCTGAAGGACCTTCGTCCTACGAGTTCCAGAACGATGCCATGGCATCCCCAACCCTCTGGCCCAGATAAAATGCCAACTTCCCCTTTCATTTATTCATTGGATTCGTTCGAGATACTGATGATCACAAGTTCGGCGATAGATTGATCGGGGACATGCTCAATGAGGGTATGAGCTATATAGCAAAGGTAAAGGACTCTCCTTCTTCGTACTCCTTTTCATGCTTGGATTAGATATCTGTGAATTTGACTAATGAATAATGAATGTGTACATGCTAATACTATTTTTGGGTGTTTACGTCCTCAACACATGGAGTCCAAAGCTGCAGAAGAAACTGCGTGGAGAGAAAATGTTATTCTGCAGTCTGCCCTAACAAAGGAGAGGCACGAACGGGATATTGCAGAGTTTAATAATGTTCATCTTTTAGCGAGATCTGGATCAGACCAAAGAGGAGCTGAAGGCCCTTAAAGAGGAGCTGAAGGTGACTAAGATCAACCAACAGAACATGAGAAGTATGAATGCTGATTTTGTTACCAGGAATGAAGCTTTAAGGGTCAAGAGTGAAGAACTTGCCATAGCTAATCAGAGCCTGGCTATTCAAGTATAAGAACTTCAGGTGAAGGCTAAACAGGACAAGGAGAGACATATGACCAGGAGTCAAAAACTTTAGAGTAAATTGCAAGCCTTGGAAGAGCTAGGTCCTTCTCTGACCGAAGAACTGCGTAAGCAGATTCAGAATGAGTACCGGGCCTCCGACGAACTGAATGTGGAAATTCTGAAGGTCTACTCAGAAGGGTATGAAGTCTGTAGAGGCCGAGGTAAGGAAAAACTGATTGCAGCTCAATTGGATCCAGCCCTTCTGGATTCTGAAGATGAAGGTGGTGCCTGAAGCTGATATTGTTGCCTTCTAGTTTTTAGGTATTTTATGGAAAAATCTCTGTCTTTTTATGTTTTTGGAATTGTTTAAAACTTTGTTTAAGGATTTTGACAAAATTTCTATGTTTATGTAGTTGGTTAGTATCATGGATGAATGAATAGTGGACTATTAATGAATCTTCAACTTTCTTTATCATGGCTTCTGTTTTGATTCGTTTCTTGTCAAAAATTTAGCATTAATGAACTTGAATATGCTTAACTTAAATTATGAGTCAGATAAGACATATAACAGTTAAGTTAGGAAATGATATGAACTGAATTCAATGGACTGAACTGAATGAACCGAACTCAACACTTGAACAAAATAAAGTAATGCATACTTATCGTTTCTGAAGTGTGAGGCAAGCCATGTGTAAGGTGGATTCGGTTGATCCTCCTTGCACCATCAAGATCTTGTTTACCACTCGGGGTAAAACAAGTATATAAGGACATTTGTTTACCACTCGGGGTAGAACAATTTTATAAGGAGCATGGAATTTTTTTACCACTCGCGGTAAAACAGATTCATAAGGACACACCTGACAATAAGGCTGCCATCGAATGTCCAGCGAGTCCGACCATACCTCCTTACTTTGGTGTCTTTTGTTTACCACTCGCGGCAAAGCAAAATTAAAAGGACTATGGAATTTGTTTACCACTCGCGGCAAAACAAACCCATGAGGACACTCCTACCGAAAAGGCTGCCATCGAATGACCAGCGAGTCCACCCTGTCCTCCTTACACCGATGAATTTGCCTACCCCAAAGGGCCTGACAAATTCATAAGGACACACCTGCCAAAAAGGCTACAATCGAATGGTCAGCGAGTCCCCCCCCCCCCCCGTCCTCCTTACACCATTGTGACTTTAGGGCAAATAGGAAGAAGATCAATTTGTGAAAAAGTGAATCTTTTATTGATGACGATCCAACATTTACAGACTTCCGATAAACTGACTCGATCGCTACTGAAAATATTTCCGAAGCCTGCCAGCATGCCAAGTATTCTTGATTTCAGATCCGTCCAATGCCTTCAACCGATAAGTTCTTGGTTTTGGTACTTCAATTACTTCATACATCCCTTCCCAGTTCGGCATTAGCTTTCCCATGTTCTGAGGTGTAGACGCTTCGACTTCTTTAAGGACGAAGTCCCCCCTTTCAAATCTATGATGCTTAACCCCTTTGTTGTAATGCTTGGCTACTCTCCGTTGATATGCTGCCAGCTTGATTAAAGCCACCTCTCTGACTTCTTCCAGCAGATCTAAGTTAACCTTCAGTCCTTCATCATTGTAGATCTCTTTAAACTGACTAACTCAAAGACTTGGAGATCCAATTTCAACTGGGACTATGGCATCAGTACCATAAGCCAATCTGAAAGGTGAATCCCCTGTGGTAGTCCTCGGTGTAGTCCGATAAGCCCACAATACACTGAGCAGCTCCTCTGGCCATCTTCCTTTAGCTTCGTCTAGTCTGCGCTTGATCTCATTTAGCAGCGTTCTGTTGGTCACCTCAACTTGTCCATTCGACTGTGGATGAGTCACCAAAGTCTTCTTGTGCTGAACTCTCAACTGCTTCAGAAATCCTTCAAATTTTGATCCCACGAAATGGTTTCCGTTGTCCGATATCACCATTTTAGGAATTTCGAAGCGAAATACTACGGACTCTTTCATGAACTTCAAACACTCTTGTTCCATTATCAATCGAAGTGGCTTCGCCTCTACCCATTTGGTCATATAATCGATGGGAACTATAACAAACTGACCTGACCTTTAGCTTTCGGCAACGGACCCAGTATATTTACCCCCAGACAGCAAAGGGTATAGGAGATAAGATCGAATATAGCTCTTCAGGTGGCTGATGTCGGATCGGACTGTTGAGCTAGCACTTCTCACACTTCTTTACATACTCTGTAGCTTCCTTGAAGATCGTAGGCCAGTAGTACCCCTGTCGAAGTACTTTATAAGCTAGGGACTTAATAGCCATATGGTCGCCGTAAATACCTTCGTGAACCTCCCGAAGAGCATACTCAGCTTCAGACGGAACCAGACATTTCAGCAGCGGTGAAAAAAATGCCCTTCGATAAAGATCCTCATCAATAAGAACGAAGTTGGCACTGTTGTACTTGATCTTCTTTGCCAGCATCTGATCCGAAGGAAGGACGCCATCTGCCAGATATTCTATGTAGGGAGTCATCCAACAATCAGAATGTTCTATACACATCACTGCTTCATGCTGGACACTCGGTTGCTGCAAAACTTCCAAATAAATTGACCCATCAAAAATTATAGCATCCGTAGTGGCCAGATTCGATAATGCATCGACAATAGAATTATCGTTGTACTTTATACTCTGAAACTCGAAGGAGACGAAATACTGCAGCCGATCCTTCAACTCTGCCAAATACTTGATCATTCTCGTCCCCTGAGCTTCATAATCTCCAGATACCTGCTTAACAACCAGCTGAGAGTCACTATAAATGATCAACTTCTGAACCTCCAGACTCTTTGCTAAACGGACCCCTGCCAGCACTGCTTCGTACTCAACCTCGTTGTTCGTTGCTCTGAACCCAAACCTGATGGCCTGCTGCACCTTGAATCCCTCCAGACTTGTTAAAATAATCCCTGCTCCGCTGACGTCCTCTGACCATGCTGGAGAACTGCAACTACTCGATCGGACGTCTTGGCTTCTAGAAACTCAGCATCTGCTTCGAAGAACGAACACTCCACCATGAAATCAGCCAAGGCTTGACCCTTAATAGCAGTTTGGGGATGATACTCGATAAAAAATTGGGACAAATCCATCATCCATGCTGCTAATCTCCCTGAAACTTCTGGTTTACTCATCACTTTCTTCAACGGCTGATCCGTATAAACGACCAGGAGCTGACCTTGAAAATATTGTCGAAGCTTTCGACTAGCAATTATTAAAGCAAAGACAAATTTTTCAATGTTTGGATACCTGGTTTCAGCATCTCTTAGGATATGACTGACATAATAAACCGGATGCTGCTTCCCCCCTGCTATTCGAACCAACACTGCTCCAACTGCCAACAAACTAGCTGCCAGATACAAATACAATGTCTCAGCCGGTGCAGGTTTCACCAATAAAGGAGCCGAAGACAGATATGTCTTTATGCCTTGGAAGGCGTCTTCACACTCCAAAGTCCACTGAAACGTCTTTGCATTCTTCGGTCCCTTCAACGTGCTAAAAAATGGCAAACACCTTTCTGCCGACTTGGACATGAACCTCCTCAAAGCTGCAATCCTCCCTGTCAGACGTTGAATGTCTTTGAATGACTGAGGAGTCTTCATGTTCAAGATGGCCTGAATCTTCTCTGGGTTGGCCTCAATGCCCCTCTGACTGACTAGATATCTCAGAAATTTACCAGCACCGAGTCCGAATGTGCACTTCATCGGATTGAGCCTTAATTTGTGATGGCAGACTGTCTGGAAATATTCCTCCAAATCATCTAGATGCTTTTGAACAAGCATGCTCTTCACGATCATATCATCCACATAAACCTCCATGTTCCTTCCGAGCTGCTTCTGGAAGACAAAGTTCATCATTCTCTGATAAGTGGCCCCAGCATTTATCAGGCCAAAGATCATCTTCTTATAGGCATACACCGAACGGTGCGTGATGAATGTTGTTTTCAGAATGTCCTCCTTGCACATAGAAATTTGATGATAACCTGAAAAGGCATCCATAAAGTTTAGTAATGCATACCCTGAAGTGGCGTCGATGAGCTGATCAATATGGGGCAAAGGATAGAAGTCCTTCGGATAGGCTTTATTCATGTTTGTGTAGTCGATGCAAACTCGCCACTTTCCATTCTGCTTTTGCACCAAAACCACATTTGCCATCCACTTCGGATAATCGATCTCAAAAATGAAGTCAGCAGCTATAAGCTTGGCAATCTCTTCATCAATGATTCTCTGACGCTCGGGTGCAAAGATCCGCCTTTTCTGACGAAATGGCTTCTTCGTTGGATCCATATCCAACCAGTGTTCTGCTACCCTACGACTGATCCCAGGCATGTCTTGTGGCTCCTACGCAAATATATCCACAAAACAGCGAAGAAGTTCCACAAGGTTTGTCAAGATGCATCCTCTGATAAGCATGGGCATACAGAATATCCACAGAAGACCCGTTGTCTATCATCATTCGCCTCATATCTACCGAACCCACTTGTGCAGTAATCACCAATGCTCCTTCATGGGGTTCGATGGGCTCCGAAGGATAATCTGCATCATTGAAGGATATGACTGTCCCTAAAAATGGTCTATCGATCTTCGGGGGAACACCCGCCGCGAACATGACCGAATCCAAATGTCCTCTCCTCTTCTTCCCTGCCAATTCCCCTGCCATCCCACCGATTATTACATCAACGACGTGCCTCGGCGGTTGATTTGGAGCAGGATGCACGGGGGGAAATATTTGAACCATCTGGACAGTACGGTCAACATTCTGCTGATCTTGTTGGTCCCTCCCGGCCACATAATGAACAAACATACCGATCTGAACCTTCCTTTCTACAAAGTCCTTCAAATTACAACACTCATTAGTGTCGTGACCTGCAGCTTGATGATAGCCACAATACTTTCAAGCATTGCCTTGTCCTGGCTTGAGAGTATCACGCGGAGGTTCAAAGAATGGCTGGTTCCTGATTTGATCCAAAATCACCGACCTATCCGTGTTCAGTTTGGTGTAAACCTTATTCACCCTCGGGGTAAGAGCAGGTGGGCCTTTACTTTCCTGTCGCCATGAGTTGTTATATTTCTTCGAGCTACCCTCGGACCAATCATTATACCCTCCCCCTTTCTTCTAATTGCCTTCGGCCTTAGGAGCATCTGCCTCTTTCATTCGATTCGAAGAAGGACGTTTTAGGCTATTCATAGCCTCCTCCACCACAATGTAGCCTTCGGCTTTATCAAATGCTTCGGCCAAACTTTTCAGATGGTGAAACATCAGCTTCTTCACCAACTTCTCTGACTTTACCAAGTCTAAACCATTTTGAAACAAACCCACAGCCTGAAGATCATTGAGGTTGGACACCTGGCTAATAGCTTCCCTGAACCGCTTCACATACTAACCCAAGGACTCATTGGTGAACTGCAGGACCTGTGCCAAAAAACCTGTTGGCTTCCCTCTTCTTTGGTTACTCCCGAAACGGGCATGAAATTTGTCACACAGCTCGGACCATGATGATTAAGAATCTGTAGGTAGAGTCCCCATCCACTTCCTCTCATCCTTCCTTAACGTTGTGACAAACGTATGACATTTGGCAGCATCAGTGAAATCATAGTAATCCATCAGCCGGTCGAACGCCTGGCTATGGTTATAAGGATCCCCAGACCCATCGTAACTCTCCATGTGGGGCAACTTCTTTGTGGTGTCTGTCTTCTCTTTAAAAATATCCGAGGAAAAGGAAGATGCCTTCTTTCCCAGAGTATCCTTCGCCTGCTGAACCTCAGCTAATTGTTTCTGAAGCTCCTTCAACTCCTTCACCAAGAAATCCACACTTTCTGGCTGCGAGGAGACTTCTTTCTCCTGAATAACTTTCTGCTTCTGAGCGGATCGACCTCCCCTATCCGACTCCACTGCCTTCATTGGACTTCTGGTTTTGCTCCTGCGTACAATTCTATCCTTATAATGAGAATATTCACGTTGGTGCTCTCTCCTTCAGTTCTCAGGTACATACTCCCTCGATCGGCTTCTCTATCTATCATCGCCGCGACCGTGAGCACCAATAACTACCAGTGCTTTCTTAGACACCTCGAGAGTTCTACTTATTGACCGTCTTTGCTCCTGAGGTTGTACTCGAGAAGAGTGAATAGAATGTTTCGGTTCCTTCCCTTCTTGCTGTTGCACATCCTTAGGCCTACTACGCCTCTCGGACTGCACATGACTAGATGCCTCGTCCCTCAACTCCGTGACCCGAAGCATTTGTTCGGCTATATCTTCTCTTTGTTTTAGAAGGACATCCAAAGCTTTATCCGCCTCCTCTGCCATCTTTGCCAACTTGGCAGCCCTGTCATCTTGACCACTTCAGTGACGAGTTCTAGACGGTGATCCTTTTGCCCGTCTTTGGTCTCGATCACGATCTCTGTCCTCATCAAATTTTAACCTCCTTCTGGCTTTGACATGGGCTCTCGAATGAGAACCCCCAGAATCATGCTTAGAAGCCGTGCTCTCATGAGCACTTTTGGAAGGACCTAGACGATCCTTAACAGAAACACAAGGCAACGAGGAACTCACATTCATCGCTTGCCCCTCTGGTGTATTATCTCTACTTCTCACCATCTTCCGAAGTAGATTAAATGAATGTGATTGAAAACTCAATGACACTAGAACTCAGCCTTCATTCTTGCACCAATGTTAACGCCAGGATCTTCTGCCACGTGTCAATCGCTTAAGACGTCTTGATCCTGCACAGTAAACACGATCAACACCAAAAGCTTGACGGCTTCGACTGTCGGGGGATAGCTCAGGCGTGAGAGTCAGTATCGGTGTTCACAAAGGTTAACAATGGAGGATAATAATATCTAGTGTCTTGAGAGAGATAAAATAATTAGTTGTGTGAGTGTGTACGTACCTGTTGCTTGAAGACTTCCTTGCTGGGTTATACTCTCTTGCCCGGTTTACCGTGCCACCCCTGACACAGCCCCCTGATCCTGATGGTTTCTGCCGACTGCAGACAACCCACCCAATACCTGTAGTCACTGTTTCTACCATCGGCCGTCCAAGGATCCCATCCACATTAATGCATGGCAGGTCTACTAGTCAACTGTCATGCCTTTTCATCATTACCGGTCAAAGTAATAGATATTAAAATATCTAATGGGTCAGCCCACTGACCCGATCCAAAACTATAAGGGTTTGACAGAAATAATATAATGACTTAGGCCCAATAACTCTAAAATCCATTAATGATGACCGTATAGACTAACCAAATAAATAGGTACAACCTGTTCAGCCCAATAGGCGAAATATCATGACCCAACATATATATATATATAGGGTCTCTATCCACAGCAACCGGTTGTTGGGGAGCAACCCATTTTGGCCAGCCGCTACAAGCTCTACCGGCTTATAAAAAAAATTGTCTAAGGCCGGTAGAGCTTGTAGCGGCTGGTCAAAATGGGTTGTTCCCTAACAATCGGTTGCTGTGTATGGAGACCCATATATATATATATATATATATATATATATATATATATATATATATATATATATATATAGGGGTTCCATCCACAGCAACCGGTTGTTGGGAGCAACCCATTTTTGGCCAGCCGTAACAGCTTGTACCGGCCTTAGAATTTTTTTTTTTTTTTTTATAAGCCGTAACAAGCTGTACCGGCTGGCCAAAAAGGGGTTGCTCCCCAACAACCGGTTGCTATGGATGGAGACCCATATATATATATATATATATATATATATATATATATATATATATATATATCGACGCTGCTAGACGCTGCTTAGAAACAGTTCTACTGCCCATACTTGACTAAGAAGTTCAATGTAGATAGCCAAATTCTAGTACCTAGCTACGAATTAATAAGTTCATCAGATCTATCTGCTTTTTCAACATATATGAAATATGGGTGCCTTCTCTTCTTCCTCGTTGACCCATCACTATATATCGTGCACAAGTCGTTTAAAGTGGCTAGGAGAATTTAAAGTGAGAATATAAATGCTATACTATTAATTAGATAGGTATTGATGGATTTGACATTTCGGTATCTATAATATAAAACAGAGCGGAGAGAGAAAATACATAAATGTC
The DNA here is from genome assembly GCA_020205505.1 of Panax japonicus. Classification (NCBI taxonomy): domain Eukaryota; kingdom Viridiplantae; phylum Streptophyta; class Magnoliopsida; order Apiales; family Araliaceae; genus Panax; species Panax japonicus. Next base: position 33,197,657 of record CM035093.1, on the reverse strand, counting down.
ACATCAAAATACACGTCAGCAGCTCTCTCTCTTGTCCTCCTTATTCAAATTTCGAACCCACACACAGATAAGTATTGATGATTGTAAGTTTTGTAGATAAGTTTAGAATTTTCCGGATATCTATTTTTAAAGGAAATTCTGTCGAAATTTAGTGAAATTAGTACCGACTAGCTCGATGTTTTGGTGGTTGAATATGTATTGTTGATTGAGTATGTATGTCTTTAGATAATGTAATATTTTTTAAATTTTAATTTAATTTTTCGTTACACCGTGCCTTTAGGCACGGGTTATCGCTAGTATATAAATAATGCAATGCATGTCACATTTTGTGCAATTTTCTATTAAATTATACCCTTTAATTATTTAGACCTATTAAATCATACCCTTTATTTAGGTGTTGTTTCTTAAAAGAAAATTGTTATATATGATTGAGAAGATAGCAAATATATATGGCATTTAATTAATTCCTAGTAATTATACCTTGGTGGCTTTTTCTTTTTTTTTTTCTAATTTCCGCACACAAATTAAGAATACTTACACCCAAAGAATTGAACTATTGACCTCATAGAACCATGAAGCCAGAATCATACTGCTTGGTGGCTTTTGGCCAACATTAAGGGCAAACCCTAGCTATCAAACAAGATATAACTATTTAATTAACCATGCATGCATACTGAAAGAAGAAGATAAAGATGATACTGTTCATGCATTTAAGTGTTGGAGTTTTTGTGCGTGCTCTTTTTGGCATTAATTTCATATGTACACATACAAGCAGATATGAAAACATATATTTTTACTCAGCATGCGGTACATTTGTAGCATGCATGCATGCAGCAGATGTCAAGTTTCTACCATGCAGTGTCGAATACAAATAATTTTGAAGACATAATTAAATTATAGGTCAAGAGCTTAATTAGTTACACATGGATATATTTAAATCTGATTCAAGAAGTTATATAATTGTTCTTTTAATTAATTAGAATGTGATTTTCTATTTTTATTTCAGTTTTGTATGGAATGGAACACACACACACACACACACACACACACACACACACATATATATATATATATATATATATATATATATATATATTGTATCATTAATCCAAATATTTTGAATTTTGGTATTCACTTTCAGAAATAAAATTATCTGTCTTTTAAAAAAAATAAAAAATCATTATGTTATACATGATCACCGACAATATATAACCATTAATTACTACAACAAGGGGTCCGGTTAGCATGAAGTTATTTATTTGGTAAGTTGGTCAATTGGTCAATAGAACACTGACACACATACAATCATGCCTGTGTGTCAGTTTTCTATTAATCAATTGACCAACTTATTTCAAAATAAATTTCATACTAACCACTTCCTACTACAAGGGAGGGACAGTTGGGCATAAAGCAAATAAAAGTCAAAGCTTGCACCTTATTTTTGAAAACTCAATTACTCCCTCCGTCTCAAGATAAAAGTCCTGGTAGACTTTTCACGCATATTAAGAAGAGGAATAAAATGACAAAATTGCCTATAATAATGTCATTAAATATGGAGAGAGAATTAAAATAAGAAAAGTATGAGATATTTAATGCTACAGGCATAATAGGAAAAAATATGTAAATTTGGTTATTAAAAAAAAGGATATTTAACATGAGACAACCCAAAATAGTAATAAAGATTTTTATCCTGAGACGGAGGGAGTAATATATAAGCTTTGCTTGTACCTAGTAGCTATACGTACTGTTGTATATTTGAAAAAAGAAAATTAGGTAGCACATGGTCTAGTAATAATATTATTAGTAATAATTGATAATCATCATCTTCTTCATATACTATCGTCATATATATATATATATATACACATATGTGGCATGTACGTAATGGTCAAAGGTTCGCAACTCTGAATTTTATTCTTCATTTCCTGGCCTGTCAGAAGAGTAGGTTTTCGTTGATCGTCAGAACTGCTCCGGGGTTTTCTAAGGTCTATGTAGTGATGCACAACAGGCCTGCTAGGCCTTGGCCGTTGACCAGACCAGATCAAGCCTTGACTTTTTGCCTGCAGACCAGACCAGATTTGTAACAAAAAACTATGGCCTGTTGTGGCCTACAAGCCAGGCCGAGTCAGGCCTACATCAGCCCAAGTGCTTCTCCTGTTTATTAAAGAAAGGCAGGAGAAAAAACCTTCACATTAATTTATGGTCTGTTTTTGGTTTAGCAGGCCGGGCCTGACCGGGCCAGGCTTTGACCAGGCCGAGCTTTGACCAGTTCAGGCTCAGGCCGGATCAAGGCCAGGCTCCAGGCCGCAGGCCATTTGTGCATCACTAGGTCTATGACAAAATTTTTTAAATCTGAACCTTTATACAAATTAAATAAAAAAATAAATAATTTATCAATTAATTAATTTTATTAAAATTAGAATAATTTATAAAAGATACGGAAGAACACTTTAAAATGTCATCGAAATAAATAATCATCACATGTACTTACAAAATAAAAATATCAATGAAATCGATAAAACTAATGAAATACACACTGTAGTTGACAAGTTTTACTGATTACACAATTGAACTTTTAATTTTTCAAATTACCTCGCTAAACTAATTATTATTTGAAATTAGATTATTCCGTTAAAAAAATAAACGGACGTTAATTTTTTATCTACAAAACTAATGAATTACCCACTGTAATTGACACGTTTTATTGATTACATCATTGAACTTTTAATTTTTCAGATTATTCTATTAAATTAATTAAAAAAATGATTATTTAAAATATTTTTAAAATAGTTATTATTTACAGTAAAAAAATATTAGAAATTTTAATTTTTTTCATAAAAAGAGTAAAGTTTCAAAAATTATAGATTTTAAAAAAATAAAGTTTTATGAAAGCTTACTGATTTAAAAAAAAATCATTTTTTTTCTTTTGAAAATAAAGTTTATTTTTTTTGAATCTATATTTTATAAAATTTTACTCATTTTTAAAAATATGAATAATTTTCCAATTTTTTTCTTGAAAATAATATTTATTTATAAAAATTATTAATTTCTTTTTTGAAAAAATTGTATCAATTTTTTTATTTATCTTTTACTGTTTTTTTATTTAATTTCTATTTTTAGTTTTTTTTAAAAAAATTTATAATATTAAGAATGTGTCATTCTTTTAAAAAATTAAGTAGAAATTAATTTAATTTAAAATCACTTTAATTTTTTTGAATCTATAGTTTATGAAACTACAAATTTTATGAAGTAAAAAAGTTTTTAATATTTTTTACTTAAAATAATAATTATTTTTAAAAATATTTAAAATAATTATTTTTAATTAGTTTGATGGGTTAATTTAAAAAATTAAAAGTTCAATGATGTAATTAGTAAAATGTGCCAACTATAGTGAATAATTCATTAGTTTTGTAGATAAAAAATTAATGTCCGTTTATTTTTTTTTAACGAAATGACCCAATTTCTAAATAATAATTAGTTTAGTGGTGTAATTTAAAAAATTAAAAGTTCAATGGTGTAATCAGTAAAACCTACCAACTATAGTGGGTATTTCTTTAGTTTTGCCAAATGAAATCTAAACCACAAAACATCATTTAAAATGTCTTCTTGTTATACTTTTAGATGCAAAATCATCAATTATACTATCATATTTAATATTTTCTAACATATCATTTTCAATGAATAATATCGCTAATCTTTTTATTATTTTATTATTTTTTATACACATAAATACATAGATTTATAAAAAAAAATTGGACCCCCTTCAACTTTGGACCCCTGGGCGGTTTTTCTGTTAACCCATTGTGACGCCCCCAAAACAGGTATACAACACCCATTCTGAGTCGCCAAATACATGGTACATAAAGCAAACTACAACTTCAATAATACAAATGTCGTGTGAAATACGATAATACATACTGTGAGTTTAAATACAAATATTGTCTTCTAGACAATATCCACACGCAAATAAGTCTTCATTACAATTATTCAAACATTATTTTACAGAAATAGTGAGGACTGCTAAAACATCTTTCTAGAAATCTCACTCCATACCCCGACTCGATCCTGCTATGTTCTCACCTCCTGAGAAGAAAAATGGAACAAAAATAAAAAGGGTGAGCTCAACTAGCCCAGTAAAGAATATTTTGACTAAGATAATATACAACAAATTATCGTTAGTCTTCAACAGGGAAAAATTTGATAGAATACAATAGACAACAAGTTTTAGATCTACAATTACAGCGGAAACAACAATCCATTAGAAGAGTCACGTAGATGATGAATTCTACTATCTTCTAATATTTAAGAGTCCATCATCAATATTTTATCCCTGTAACAATAATCAATATACATCTTTAATCAACTTTGCACTACAGGCCAAAGATATTCATTTATATCACCGGTTGATCATGTTTATCTCAACATCTGTTCATCTTTGTACTACGGGCCAAAGATATTCATCAATTTAATCATTCATCTTTGCAATATAGGCCAAAGATATTCAATAATACCATCATTAAGAACTGATGATGATGAAAAATATTTTTATGAACGAATCCAGTGAGATAGAAGGACAAATATCAGGGATTCGTATAACAGTTTATCCAAGATCAATAATACTTCATAATAGCCAATTTTGAAGCAGAATTCAAAAATAACGATCAAAACATGGATACAATCAAAGATAGTAGCCAAAATAGACATCTTGGACAAAAAAAGAAAATTTTTATTTTTCGGTGAATAGTGTCATATTCGTGAATAGTGCCGTATACGTGAATAGTAACCCCGACACAACAAGTTCCAAATTTGATTAAAAAGTTCACCAATATTTCGGCATAATGATATTGAAGAAAATAATATCATTTAAGAAGAAAATAACATCCCTTACCTCAAAATAACCGTACTTCTGACTGAATTTCGGTATAGTGCTGACAGAAACTCACACCGTATAGCAACACTCAAAGTATACTCACAAGAATACGCTCGATAATATAGAGAGAGAAAGAGTGAAAACTTTGTTTCTGGTGTAATTTTCAATTCTAACTTAGCCCTCTATTTATAGGAAAGTGCTAGAACGCCAAAGGAGACTAAATTAATAAAATATTAATATTTACCAAATATTCAAGCCCATCACCAAGGAATCTGATTTTAGCATTTCCCACATGCCCACCTTCTAGAAAAAAAATTAAAAAAAACATTTTTGAAATAAAAAAATAATTAAACTTTCAAAAATCAATTATTTCGGAACTCCGGAACTTCAATAATTCACAATAAATAGCCCCTTTATCAAAAAATTCGAATCTCGCAATTTATTATAGGAATTTCAATTCTCTACAACTTTGCAGAAGAAAATTTTTTCAAATTCCAAATAGAAATTATCCGAAATCCACAAACGGGCAATTTTATAGTCTATAATCAATTTTCGATCAAGAATTGTGTCCACCGACACACAAAACATGTGTTAAACATTTAATGCCACAAAAATACTCTTCCTCCTCATATACTCATATATCCCACATTCATTGTAAAAATATCACCGTTAATATATTATTAAAATAATATATTTAAATGAATTATTTTATCAGAAAAAGATAAAATATTAATTTTCAATAATTGTCACATTAAAAATTTTCTCCATCTATATCCACATAAAATGAATATTTTCTTTATCATAATAATCAATAATTAATTATTCAAAAATAATATTACAGAATCACAGTACTGACAACCAGGCCGTTCCCAGAATAGAGGGGGCTTTCCAATAAGGATTTCTCCTTACTGGCGCGCAATTAGGTGAGCAAATCTCTCCTTAGACAGAACTTTCTAGTCATTGCCAATAATATTATCTAATAATATTATTCCAATAATATGAATTATTGATCTGATAATAAAAAATACTGTGCAGTTATAATTATTGATACAATATTAACGCATCAATTATTGAATCAATATAATAAAATAATGAATAGTAACTACTGTAACAATTATTGAGTAGTGCCTTCTTACGTACGAATCAATAATTCAACCATACTGTGCAATACCGTGTGCTACTGTACAACCACGCATATTACTGTATTTTAACCACCAGGTAACCCAACAGTGTTAACGATAACAATTTACGCCGTTATTTATAAAACTCAATCTTTGTCATTTTCTTTCATCCAACCGTTTTCTGTTATGGGGCCCACAAATGACTGCGCCATCGTACGAATATTCCCCGACAACAAGAATATTCCACGACCAAACGAATATTCCCCGACAACAATGATTATTTTATAACCACTTACTTATTTTGCAAAATTTGCACATTTCACCCATAACCAAAGCATTATATCAAATTAACCCTTATTAATTTAGAATAATGAATAAAGGAAAATTCAATTTTATTTATAATAAGTTGGGGTTTTACAACCTCCCCTCCTTATGAAATTTCTTCCTCGAAATGGACGTACGTACCTAGTGTATCGAAAAGGTGAGGGTACCTCACTTTCATTTTCGATTCCAACTCCCGTGTCATTTCTTCAATTGCATGATTTCTCCAAAAAACCTTAACTTGTGGTATAATCTTGGTGCGTAGGAAATGTTCTTTCCTATCCATGATCTTAACAGGTACCTCTTCGTACGTTAAATCTTCAGTTATCTCGTCTGGTTCTAACGCAATAATGTGGTTCGAGTCTTTCACATATTTACGAAGCATAGATACGTGAAAAATATTATGAACACGAGACATACTTGGAGGTAACGCGAGTCTATAGGCCAAGTTTCCTATTCGGTCAAGAATCTCAAATGAACCAACAAATCTTGGATTAAGCTTTCCTCTCTTTCCAAATCTTGTAACTCCCTTCCATGGAGCAACACGTAACAGTACATGATCCCCAATATTAAATTCCACGTCTTTTTGATGAAGATCAACATAACTCTTTTGTCGATCTTGTGAAGTATGAATACGTTGTCGATTCATTTTGATATTTTCTGTAGTCATGCATACTAACTCTGGTCCCAACAACGTTGTTTCTCCCACCTCGTCCCAGCATACTGGAGAACGACACTTTCGTCCATACAAAGCCTCAAATGGAGTCATGCCTATACTTGCTTGATAAATGTTGTTGTAGGAGAATTCCACCAGTGGCAAATACTTATCCCAACTTCCTTTAAAATCTAGGACACAAAGTCTTAATAGATCTTCGAGGGTTTGAATAGTCCTCTCTGATTGTCCGTCCTTTTGAGGATGGTATGCCGAACTGAATCGTAAATCCGTGCCCATAGCTTTCTGCAAGCTAACCCAAAATCGTGAAGTGAATCTTGGGTCACGATCCGAAACTATGGATACTGGTATGCCATGCAATCTCACAATTTCATTCTTGTACATACGAGCAAGACGTTCAAGGGAATAAGTCTCACATATTGACAAGAAATGGGCAGACTTGTTTAATCTATCAAAAATAACCCAAATAGCATTTATGCCTTGAGAAACTGTGAGAAGACCTGTAACGAAATCCATTGTAATGTGTTCCCAGTTCCATTCCGGAATCTCAAGTGGTTGCAATGGGCCTTTTGGCATTTGATGCTCCGCCTTTACACGTTGACAAGTTAAAACCTCGAGATAAACTCCGCAATCTCTCTCTTCATTTTGTTCCACCAAAATGTATGTCGAATATCATGATACATTTTGGTACTCCTAGGATGGATTGCAAATGGGGTGTTATGTGCCTCCATCATGATTCTATGCTTCAAGTCAGAATTATTCGGAACAAAAAGTCTAGAGTTGACTCGAAGTATTCCTTCTTCATCGATTCTTGCTTCTAGAATAGCACCTTCTTGCACTTTCTTCTTCATTTGTATCAGCCCCAGGTCCGTAGCTTGAGCAGCTTTAATTTTATCAATTAAATTCGGTTCTACTAGTATATTCGCCATCATTATGTGGGTCCCTGGAGTCTTTAATTCTACCTCCATCCTTTGCAAGTCATACAAAATGGGCCTTTGCGTTGACAATATTGAACTCGTACTCGCATATGATCTTCTACTCAATGCGTCAGCTACTACGTTCGCTTTTCCAGGATGATATTGAATAGTGTGATCGTAATCTTTCAACAGCTCAAGCCAACGTCATTGCCGCATGTTGAGTTCTTTTTGGGTGAATAAATATTTGAGACTTTTATGGTCCGTATAAATCTCCAATTTCTCCCCGTACAATTAGTGTCTCCATATCTTCAACGCGAATACGACTGCTGCCAACTCCAGATCATGAGTAGGATAATTCCTCTCATATTCTTTGAGTTGTCATGAGGCATAGGCTATAACTTTCCCATGTTGCATGAGAACACATCCTAACCCCTTTCCAGAAGCATCGCTGTAGATAACAAATCTATCCGACCCAGATGGTATTGTCAGAACAGGTGCCGAAATGAGTCTCCTCTTGAGATCTTAGAAGCTCTTCTCGCATTCCTCACTCCATACGAATTTTTCATCCTTCCGAGTCAGCTGAGTTAACGGAGTAGCGATTCGAGAAAATCCTTCCACGAATCTCCGATAATAACCAGCTAAGCCCAGAAAGCTACGCACTTCGATCACCGACTTTGGCTGCTCCCAACTTTGTATTGCTTCAATCTTCGCGGGTCCACAGATACTCCATATTTTGACACCACGTGCCCAAGGAATGCTACTTCCTCAAGCCAGAACTCGCATTTCTTTAGCTTGGCATAAAGCTTGTGTTCACGAAGTCTTTGAAGTACTAGCTTCAAATGGTGCTCATGATCTTCATGGCTTTTAGAATAGATGAGGATGTCATCAATAAAGACAACAACGAATTGATCCAAATATTCCTTGAATACTCGGTTCATCATATCCATAAAGGCAGCAGGGGCATTAGTCAATCCGAAAGACATCACTAAGAATTCATAATGCCCGTACCGAGTTCTGAAGGTAGTCTTTGGAATATCCTCAGTTTTAATCTTCAGCTGATGATATCCAGAACGAAGATCGATCTTTGAAAAGAATTGTGCTCCTTGCAACTGGTCAAAGAGGTCATCAATGCGAGGTAATGGATACCTATTCTTGATGGTGACATGGTTTAATTCTCGGTAGTCAATACAAAGTCGCATACTCCCATCTTTCTTTCTTTACAAATAAAATAGGAGCACCCCAAGAAGATGTACTAGGACGAATAAAACCGATGTTTAACAATTCATGTAGATGGACTTTTAACTCCTGAAGTTCAATAGGAGCCATTCGATATGGGTTTTTAGAAATGGGTTTTGTACTTGGTTCAAGATCAATAAAGAATTCAACTTCACGTTCCGGGGGTAGACCGGGAAGTTCTTCGGGAAATACATCAGGAAATTCTTTAACAACAGAAATATTATCCAAATCTGACTTGTCTCTGTTCAAATCCATAACATGGGCTAAGAAAGCTTGGCATCTATTTTTCAATAAACGAATAGCTTTGTGGCTTGATATGGCAGTATTGATTTTAGTGGTTTAGTGGTTTGAATTCATATGACAGGTTGGTTAGGAATATGAAAACTAACAACCTTACGAAAATAATCAATTTTGGCATGATGAGTGGTTAACCAATCAATTCCTAAAATCACATCAAAAGCAAGTATCTTTAAAGAGAAAAGATCCACGGGTAATGTGATAGTGCCAACTTGGATCATGCAAGATTTATAAACTGTAGATGTAACGAAGGTTTCACCTAACGAAGTTCAATAGATAAATCAAAATCTAATTTCTCCGGAGTCAAGTTTAAACGTTGAGCACAAGCAGGAGAGATCAAAGAATGGGTAGACCCGGTATCTAGTAAGGTATAAACTTCACAAGAATTCAAGATTAGCTTACCCGTGATCACTTCGTTTGGGTTCCTCACGTTTTGGCCAGTCACGACAAACGCTCTTCCAGGAACCGCTGATTTTGACTTATCCAGGACAGCCCTTGGAATCATCACTCCCGCTGAACTTGGTTTCGCTATAGTAAAATCTCGAGCGATGTGGCCTTCCTTTCCACAGTTGTAATATACCTTGGATTGTTGTGGACAGTTTGGCCTGATATGTCCCTCCTTCCCGCATTTGTAACATCTAACTGGCGGTCGTTCTCCTCCCCTAGAATTTGTTGTTTGTGATGGTGCTGCTGCTGATGTCTTTCCGTCGTTGTTGAATCTTCTCTTTCTGAAATTTCCACTTGAGTCACCTCTTCTATTATCATGGCCATGATTACCACCTGAGTGGTTACCGCCTTTGTTCGTATTCTTCCTTCCTCGCTGGTTATCATCGTTCTGATGACTGCTGTCACTGATATGACCCTGGTTGTGGTCCCTCGGTTGAGTATACTCACTATCTCGCTCTAACAATTGAGCCCTATTTACAACATCTGAATACAGAGAAAATTTATGAGATATAAGGTATTGACGAATCTCGGGTTTTAGACCTCTTAGAAACATCCACGTCATACGTTCCTCATTCTCCACCAAATGAGGTGCAAACCTGGATAACTCTGCGAACTTTGCCACGTACTTAGACACCGTCATGTTGTTCTGTTCGAGTCTAATAAACTCTACCTCTTTCATATGACGAATACTTTCAGAAAAGTACTTGTCATTGAAAAGTTTCTGAAATCTTTCCCAAGACATGTTGAGTGCATCTGGTTGGGTACGCTTCACAGATTCCCACAAGTAATCTGCTTCACCACGAAACATAAATGTGGCGAATGGAACCTTCTGTTCCTCTGTGCATCCCAAGACATCGAATATCTTGGTAATTTGCTTGACCCATGTTTCTGCCATGATCGTATCTGGTTTTCCCTTAAATTCTGGTGGTCCCAACTCCTTAAACTGTTTAGCTGTGACAGACCACGTGTTGCCATCATTTCCACCCGTATTTTGTACACGAGTCTCCTTCGTCTGATTTTGCATGAACTGTAAAAAGCTCCTAAACATTCCATCGTTCATCGTTTGCTCGGTAGTGTTGTTTACAGGAGGAATATTACCTTCCTGTTGCACATTCTCCTGGTTTGTGACTAAAGGTTGCTCCACAGTCTCGTACACTCCATTATTAACGTTCTCAGCAGCCATTCTTAAATACTTTCATAAAACAAGGGTTAATTAAACATATCACATAATATCCCTATATTATGACCAACCAACAAATAAGCTTAGTAGGACACACTAGCAAAGGATTTACTCATCTCTCCCCTCCTAGTTCTATTCCCCGATCTCCGCTAGAGACCATATCCCTAAGCTTTGATACCAACTGTAACGCCCCCAAAACAGGTATACAACACCCATTCTGAGTTCCCAATTATATGGTACATAAAGCAAACTACAACTTTAATAATATAAATGTCGTGTGAAATACGACAATACATACTGTGAGTTTAAATATAAATATTGTCTTCTAGACAATATTCACACGCAAATAAGTCCTCATTACAATTATTCAAACACTATTTTACAGAAATAGTGAGGACTACTAAAACATCTTTCTAAAAACCTCACTTCATACCCCGACTCGATCCTGCTATGTTCTCACCTCCTGAGAAGAAAAATGGAACAAAAAGGAAAAGGGTGAGCTCAACTAGTCAGTAAAAAATATTTTGACTAAGATAATATACAAAAAATTATCGTTAGTCTTCAACAGGGAAAAATCTGATAGAATACAATAGACAACAAGTTTTAGATCTACAACTACAGCGGAAACATCAATCCATTAGAAGAGTCACGTAGATGATGAATTCTACTATCTTCTAATATTTAAGAGTCCATCGTCAATATTTTATCCCTGTAACAACAATCAATATACATCTTTAATCATCTTTGCACTACAAGCCAAAGATATTCATTTATATCACCGGTTGATCAGGTTTATCTCAACACCTGTTCATCTTTGCACTACGGGCCAAAGATATTCATCAGTTTAATCATTCATCTCTGCACTATAGGCCAAAGATATTTAATAATACCATCATTAAGGACCGATGATGATGAAAAATATTTTTAAGAACGAATCCAGTGAGATAGAAGGACAAATATTAGGGATTCGTATAACAGTTTATCCAAGATCAATAATACTTTATAATAGCCAATTTTGAAGTAGAATTCAAAAATAACGATCAAAACATGGATACAATCAAAGATAGTAGCCAAAATAGACATCTTGGACAAAAAAAGAAAATTTTTATTTTTCGGTGAATAGTGCCGTATTCGTGAATAGTGCCGTATAGTGAATAGTAACCCCGACACAACAAGTTCCAAATTTGATTAAAAAGTTCACCAATATTTCGGCATAATGATATTGAAAAAAATAATATCATTTAAGAAGAAAATAACATCCCTTACCTCAAAAATATCGTACTTTTGATTGAATTTCGGTATAGAGCTGACAGAAACTCGCACCGTATAGCAACACTCAAAGTATACTCACAAGAATACGCTCGATAATATAGAGAGAAAAAGAGTGAAAACTTTGTTTCTGGTGTGATTTTCAATTCTAACTTATCCCTCTATTTATAAGAAAATGCTAGAACGTCAAAGGAGACTAAATTAATAAAATATTAATATTTACCAAATATTCAAGCCCACCACCAAGGAATCTGATTTTAGCATTTCCCACATGCCCACATTCTAGAAAAAAAGTAAAAAAACATTTTTGAAATAAAAAAATAATTAAACTTTGAAAAATCAATTATTTCGGAACTCCGGAACTTCAATAATTCACAATAAATAGCCCCTTAGTCAGAAAATTCGAATCTCGCAACTTTTTATAGGAATTTTAATTCTCTACAACTTTGCAGAAGAAAATTTTTCCAAATTCCAAATAGAAATTATCAGAAATCCACAAACGGGCAATTTTACAGTCTATAATCAATTTTCGGTCAAGAATTGTGTCCACCGACACACAAAACATGTGTTAAACATTTAATGCCTCAAAAATACTCTTCCTCCTCATATACTCATATATTTCACATTCATTGTAAAAATATCACCGTTAATATATTATTAAAATAATATATTTAAATGAATTATTTTATCAAAAAAAGATAAAATATTAATTTTCAACAATTGTCACATTAAAAATTTTCTCCATCTATATCCACATAAAATGAATATTTTCTTTATTATAATAATCAATAATTAATTATTCAAAAATAATATTACATAATCACAGTACTGACAACCAGGCCGTTTCCAGGATAGAGGGGGATTTCCAATAAGGATTTCTCCTTACTGACGCGCAATTAGGTGAGCAAACCTCTCCTTAGACAGAACTTTCTAGACATTGCCAATTATGTTATCTGATAATATTATTCAAATAATATGAATTATTGATCTGATAATGAAAAATATTGTGCAGTGACAATTATTGAAACAATATCAACGCAATAATTATTGAATCAATATAATAAAATAATGAACAGTAACTACTGTAACAATTATTGAGTAGTGCCTTCTTACGTACGAATCAATAATGTGCAATACCGTGTGCTACTGTACAACCACGCGTATTACTGTATTTTAACCACCAGGTAACCCAACAGTGTTAACGGTAACAATTTACGCCGTTATTTATAAAATTCAATCTTTGTCGTTTTCTTTCATCCAACCGTTTTCTGTTATGGGGCCCACAAATGACTGCGCCGTCGTATGAATATTCTCTGACAACAAGAATATTTAATGACCAAACAAATATTCCCCGACAACAATGATTATTTTATAACCACTTGCTTATTTTACAAAATTTGCACATTTCACCCATAATCAAAACATTATATCAAATTAACCCTTATTAATTTAGAATAATGAATAAATTTCCATTATCAAATCAATAATTTATATTATTTGAATAATATTATTAGATAAGTATTATTGGAAATGTCTAGAAAATTCTGTCTAGGGAGAGGTTTGGTCACCTAATTGCGTGCTAGTAAGAAGAAATCCTTATTGGAAAGCCCCCACTTTCTTGGGAACGGCCTGGTTGTCATAATTGTGATTCTGTAATATTATTTGTGAATCATTAATTATTGATTTATATGATAAGAAAATATTTATTTGATGTGGATAAAAATAATGGATTTATTTATGTGGTTATAAATGAAGGAATTAATGTGGAGGTGTTTTATCAGTATTTTATCGGATTGGAGGTACTAAAAATCATCCGTTTGTGGATTTCAAATATTTTCAGTTTGGAATTTGATTTCAGGCAGAATGGACATAAAATTCATATTTTTCTGATAATCGGGCTATTATCTATGAATTGTTGAAGTTTCGAAAAATAAAATAATTTTTATTAAAATATAGGTGGGACCCACTCTTGTTTGACAACATGTGGGCTGCTGAAAATTGTTCAAAGATGGCTGGTATTATTTGTCAACAAAGTATGCATGGAAGTTAGTGTAATAATAATATTTTATTATTTAGTCTCCTTTGGCGTTCTAACATTTTCCTATAAATAGGCGTTTAGGTTAGAATTGAAAATCACACCAGAAATAAGTTTTCTTTCTCTCTAGATTATTGAGCGTATTCTTGTGAGTATTTTAATACTTTGAGTGTTGCTATACGGTGCAAGTTTCTGTCAGCACTATATCCGATATTCCGATCAGAAGTACCGTTATTTTGAGGTAAAGAATATTATTTTCTTCTCAAATGATATTATTTTCTTCAATATCATTATGCCGAAATATTGGTGAACTTTTTTATCAAATTTGGAACTTGTTGTGTCGGGGTTACTATTCACGTATACGGCACTGACACTATTCACCGAAAAATGAACATTTTTTTTTTGTCCAAGATGTCTATTTTGGCTACTATCTTTGATTGTAATCATATTTTGATCGTTATTTTTGAATTCTGCTTCACAATTGGTTATTATGAAGTATTATGCATAAATTATTATATGAATCCCTAATATTTGTCCTTCTGTCTCACTGAATTTGTTCCCTAAAATGTTTTTCATCATTTTCAGTCCTTAATGATGATATTATTAAATATCTTTGGCCTGTAGTGCAAAGATGAATGATTAACTGATGAATATCTTTAGCCCGTAGTGCAAAGATGAACAGGTGTTGAGATGAACATGACCAACCGGTGATACAAATGAATATATTTGTCCTGTAGTGCAAAGATGAATATTTGATTAAAGATGTATATTGATTGTTGTTACAGTGATAAAATATTGATGATGGACTTTTAAATCTTAGAAGATAGGAGAACACATTCTCTACTTGACTCTTCTAATGGATTGTTGTTTCCGCTGCATTTTTGATCTAAAACTTGTTGTCTATTATGTTTATCATATTTTTCTCTGTTGTAGACTAATGATAATTTGTTGTATATTATCTTAGTCATAATATTTTTACTGGGATAGTTGAGCTCACCTTTCCTTTTTGTTCTATTTTTCTTCTCAGGAGGTTAGAACACAGCAGGATCGAGTCGGGGTATTGAGTGATGGTTTTAGAAAGATATTTTAGCAGTCCTCACTATTTTTGTAAAATAGTGTATAAATAATTGTAATGAATATTTTATTTGAGTGTGGATATTGTCTAGAAGACAATATTTGTATTTAAACTCATAGTTTGTGTTGTCGTATTTTGCACGACATTTGAATTATTGAAGTTGTAGTTTGCTTTTTGTACCATGTATTTGGCGACTCAGAATGGGTGTTGTATACCTATTTTTGGGGGCGTCACAAGTAAGATAAGGGGCATGCACTTGATCCGAACTGTATATATATATATATATAAATGAAGTCAACTATTAACCTAACAAAACAAAAATGAAAATGTAGTCAACTGTACAACTATTCTTGGTCAATGGTCATAAAAGAGTAGTAATTCATATGAAGAGAACCCTATGCATCGATCTCTAATAATTTGTACGTTTGGAGGATTAAAACATACCAATCGCTTGATGAAAATGGATTTACTTAATTTTACATTTCATGTTAGTGAAATCCCATAAGACTTGCAAAACTAGAAGAGGAAAAAAGGAGAAGAATTAAGAAAGAAGAAAAACTTGTGAAAATGACAAAATTATTTAAAAAGACAAGTTTAAACTTTTATAATTAAAAATTTACTATAAAAAAAACCAAACCAGTAGTACTTCAACATTAGGTGGGTGGGTATAACATTGAACTTGATTATGTAAAAAAAATGACCATAATTTAGTTTCGTTATGTTTATAGCTGAGTTGTTATTAGACCTGGCAAAAATCGATCCAAGTTCGCTGGTGAGTCCGGTTCATCTATCAAAACGATTCTTTAGGATTCATTTTTTAAGGATCCTTAACACTAATATACAACAATTAGAAAGTATTTACAAAAATAAAACATAAACAACATAATTACAAAAATAAATCCAACATAATATTAGGCTTGCCAAAATTACGAATCTTTTTTCTTCCTACACGTCAGTTACCGACTATCTCATCTCTAACCGCTCCTAGAATCAAGCGAATGAAACATAACATTCATCTTTGAAATCGGAGAAATCCAATTCTTCTGGCGCGACAGACCACTGAGATCGGGGAAGACGGAACTTTTCGTCGCGACGGTACGCTGAGACTGGAAAATAGCATACAAAATCAACAACAACTTCAATTTCAATAACCAAAACCAATATAACTATCGTGATTGTTGAAGTTCAGTAACAAAATCGCAGCAACTTCGACAAAAATCTGAATACTGAGGTATGTGAGTTTAAAATTCATATGCATATAGTTTCATCTGTTTTTTACGAATTCCTATATTGCTAACATTTCTTAAGTTTTTCACAATTTAAAATGGTTACTACAAATTCCTATAACGATTTGTTGATTCATTGATATGTTTTCTATTATGGTTACTAAAAAGATATAAATTGGATACTATTTATTGTGTATTTGTTTGCTAAATAATGTTTATTTTGATGACTTTATAATTTTTAAATGAGTTTTACTGATTTTTTATACTAATGGTTACTCATCAAATAATTTGGTTACCTTCATGCAACTGTTGATTACTCTCTAATGTTGTTTTGGTTACTGTCTAATGCAGTCTTGGTTACTTTCACATGATGTATTGGAATATGTGTTACAATAGATTGGTTACTAATTAATGTTGATTCGGTTACTGTGTAAAATTATATGGTTACTGAATATTGCTGAATTGGTTGTGTGTAAAATTATAATGATTAGTGAATAATATTATTGAACAATGCTGATTAGTTATTGAAAAATGATGGCTTGGTTACTGACTAATTTTTATTTGGTTACTGATTAACATTATATTGGTTATTGTATAATGTTGTCTTAGTTACTGACAATTCTGTTATGATTACTGCGAAACATTAAACTGTCTATTGTTGTCTTAGTTACTGACTAATGTTGCCTTGGTTACTGCATAAAATTACTAAGTAATGTTGAATTGGTTACTGACTACTGCTGATTTGGTTACTATGTTACATTGTTTTGATTACTGACTAATGCTGACTTACTTACTGTGTAAAACTATAATGGTTAGTGTCTAATGCTGACTTGGTAACTGTGTAAAATTATAGTGCAGACTTCGTTACTGAGTAAATGTTGACTTAGTTACTTTGGTTACAATCTAAAATGGATTTGGTTACTAATTATATTGCTGACCTGGTTACTTTGGTTATTACACTGGTTACATTGGTTAAACTAGTTACTAATTATAGTGCTGACTTGGTTACTTTGGTTACAATCTAAAATGGATTTGGTTACTGAATAATATTGTCATGATTAATGTATAATGTCGTTAAGAGTTTGGTTTGTTTTAATATGTTGGTTACTTATTTGCTACATTGGCTACCTGCATACAACTGATATAATTTAATTGGTAACAAAAATAAATATGCTGATTATTACTATTGTAAGATGAATTTACAAATGTATTTTATCTTCTGGTTACCAACATCATGTAGTTTGATTACTAGCTATCATTGATTTGGTTACTTAAAAATATTTATTCTGTTGACAGACAATGGAGATGATTCCAGTTCTACTTTATTTCAACGGTACATGGACTGAAAGTAACCAATACACCATATTTGAAGTTACCGGCATACTAGTTCCATCAACTTGTTCGTTCACAGATATGCAAAACATGATATGCAGTGCATTACGGCTAGACACAAACGCAACAACATTGTCAATCAAATTCCAGATTAGAAACGATATTTCACCGATCAGTATATCAGATGAAGCAACTTTAAGATTCTTTATTGAAGTCAGTAGAAAATCTGAAGAGCAAGGTAAATTCCCAATGATTATAGAAACTGAACACAGAAGGGGACGCACAATAATATTACAAAACTTGACAAATATAGAAGAAACTATAATTCACAACGTAACACCAATCAGATCAACACAAGGGAATTCAGCACTAGTTCCACTACCAACGCACAATTATCGAATTGGAACGCAATATGCTGATCACATTTCAATGGAAATTATTGAACAACAACAAGACAGACAACATGACAGATCATACACAGAAGAACGATATGATGATGTGATAACAGATCCGAATGAACGTGAAGTACGATTACATCAAACCTACAAAGACAAAAAAAATCCTATCACAAGCTATGAGGCTGCATTCAATCAGGAAAAACAGACAACACAAAGTATAAAGAACAAGTCATAGAGACTTTGTGCTAGTGTGCGTATATGATGAAAATTGCAATTGGAAAATGAGAGCATCAAGTATTCGAAAAACCAGTGTGTTCAAGGTGAGAGAATTCAACGACATCCACACGTGTTCAGCTAATGTAATGCTTGGAGACCACATACATGCAAATAGTGGGTTGGTCAGTAAATGCATAATGCACAAATTAACAAATTTGAAAAAAAATATACACACCAACTGATATTTTGGAGGACATGATGACAAAATACAATGTTTCTATCTCTTACCAAAAAGCATGGAGATCGAATGAGAAAGCGTTGGAAAAGGTTAGAGAAAATCCACATGACTACTCAATGATCCAATCTTGGTTACACATGCTGAAGAAAACAAATCCAAGTAACAATTTTAAAGATTTTATTGGTTTATTCATAATTAGTTGGTTACCCAACTAAACTGATTTGGTTACCCAAATTAACTAATTTGATTACCCTATTCAACAAATTTGGATACCATTACCAACTACTAGTGTTTTGGATACTATATAGTACTTGTAATTCTAATGACATTTTATTGGTTTTTGTATACTTGGATGATTACCCAACTAAATTGATTTGGTTACCCTACTCAAACAATTTGGATACCATTAATCAACTGAATTGTTACAAAATACTATTGATTTGGATACTATATACTACTTGTAATTCTAATGACATTTTATTGTTTTTTGTATACTTAGGTGGTTACCCAACTAAACTGATTTAATTACCCAACTAAATTGATTTGGTTACCCTACTCAAACAATTTGGATACCATTAACCAACTGAATGATTACAAAATAATAGTGATTTGGATACTGTATACTACTTGTAATTCTAATGACATTTAATTGGTTTTTGTATACTTAAGTGGTTACCCAACTAAAATGTTTTGGTTACCCAACTAAACTGATTTGGTTACCCTACTCAAACAATTTGGATACAATTCACCAACTGAATAGTTACAAAATACTAGTGATTTTGATACTGAATACTACTTGAATTCTAATGATAATACTCATGTTTCATATCAGGTTCTGTCACATCCCTTGAGTTGGAAACAAAAGTCCGTTTCAAGTTTTTATTCTTTGCCATTTGAGCATCCATTCAAGCATGGAACCATTGCTTTCCAATAATTGTAATCGATGAAACGTTCATACAATCAACTTACGGGGGGACACTACTGATAGCTAGCACACAAGATGCAAACCAAAACATTGTTCCAATTACTTTTGCAGTGGTTGACAGCGAAAATGAATTATATTTAAAAATATATCATATTATTGAAAGTGATATTGTTTGTTTATATTTCACAATTGATATATGTCCTAAAAAAAGCTTGTAACTCTGTGGTTACTATCAAAAACATTATATTGGTTACTGTATAATGATGCCTTGTCCACACGCTGCTGTTGTTATGAACAAATGAAATTTGAGCTGTTATGATTTTTGCTCGAAAAATTACTATAAAACAACTTTGGTTGACACATATTCAGCTTCCATCAAGCCATTAGACGACAAAGAAAACTGGGATATACCGGATGAAGTAAGAAACATATGTGTAAAACCACCGAACACAAGAAGACCAGCAAGAAGACCAAAAATAGGGAGGTACAAACACGGGTCTGAAATAAAAATTCAAAACAAATGCAGCAGGTGCCAAAAAAAAGGCACAACAGGAAAACATGCAATAATCCACCTGTTTTAAGACCAAAAAAGGTCTGATATATTGTAATTACATTAAGAGTGTAAATACAAGAACACATATATATACATTTTTTATTGTGTACAGAGAACTTGATGTTATTGATTAATATTTTGATTTATGATTTCATTATGAGTTTCCAATATAAAGCACACACATATATATACATTGTACAATTGTTAAATATTCCAAAATATTTTTATGTAAATTTGATTACCACAACTTACATATTATAAGTAACCAAATAGTTACATAACAGTAACCATAATATGTTTTAATGGTAACAAAAACATAAAACAACCTGTGAACACAACATCCTATTATTTAATAATATATCATATTATTATTTAATATATTATTATATTATTATTTAATAATATATCATATAATTATTTAACAATATATCATATTATTATTTAATATAAAACAATATGTGAACACAACTTAATGGTATATTATTATTTAATAATTGTTGGGTAAAATCTAGTTACGCACAACACGCAAGTATACGTGGTCAATAAGTAATAAAGTGATAAGTTGAGTATCGTTCCCACAGAGAATTATTTAATAAAAATCACCAAGTACTAACCCGTAACCAACTCAATCTTATTTAAACAAATGAATTTAATGTTATAAATTAAAATATTTAACTAAACTAATTCTAATTACCACTAATTAAAAATCAGATTATGGAGATTTAAGATCACAACTTCACTTATTGCTTCATTTAAGTTAACACACTTCTCATCAATTATTCTCTATCCCGAATTGTTAATCAAGAACACGAAAGTAGTATTAACCACCTCTCGATGCACTAATACCGTATTAACGTCAATCCACAATTAAGATAAAAATCCGTTAAACACCTTAATCAACTAACCCACTATATCTCTATGTGAATTACAATTGAAGAAGGTTTAAGAGCAAGTTCTCTATAAGATTACATATGACGTCAAGCATATCTCTACCTTAACACTCATCAAGTTTAAGCTACTAACAAAAACCTGAACACATGCTATCATGATTAGATCTAAATCTATACTTCATCTCTCGAGTTCATATAGATTATCATGGTAATTGATGGCCAAGCAATTAAACAATTAAGTCCAAATCACAATAGACAACCCTCTAAATAGAACATAATAATTGATAACGAAGCATATTAAAATAAACTACACAATAAGATCCATTGTAATCTCAAACAAAGAATTAGTTCATGATTATTGAAAAGATAAAGATAGAAGAAGAAAAGAAGATAGAATCTATTGTCTGTAGATTTAACGCTCCCTCCTTGCTCCTACTTTGAATCTTCAATGGTCTCCAAGTTGCTTCATTCTCCAAAACTAATTAGAACTAGTGTTTTTCTCTAATTTACTCTAATCTAATTTAATAGAATGCTCTCTAATCTCCTCATATTCCCCTCATAATCTCACTCTAATCTGCATTATTCCCCTCCTTTTATAGCTTTTGTACATGTATTTAAGTCCTCTTGGAAGTCCTTGAATCAAACAACTCGAAACAATCCTTTTCGGACTCAAATTCGGACAAAATCCGCTCATTTTCGCATATACCCAGCCCCGGCTGGGTATTTCCTTTTGTAAAAGCCAGCCCCAGCTGGATAGGCTACTGATTTCACGCCCAGACACCCAGCCCCGGCTGGGTACTAAGCACAAAAACGCCCAGCCCCGGCTGGGTACCAATCTGCCAAAAATATTTTCTGCTGGAACCTCCTCTGCTAAAACTGCCATAACTTCTAAACCGAGAGGAGTTACGAGGCCTGCGACATATCAAATAGAAGCTATCGACGAGATCTACAACTTTCATTCTTTGAGCTTTGAGAAATAACGAACGCATGATTGTCAAAATTGGACTGGAAGTGACTGCTATGAAAATCACCACCCAAAACGGTGAAGTTCAACGTCCGTCGGTAGAAATGTCATAACTCTTTCATCCGAACTCCGATTTGAAAGATTCAAGATGTTCCAAAAAGCTAAGAAAACGCTCTACAATATGGTCCAAGCTCCAAACCAAGAACATGAATTGAACATGAAAGCATAAACGATGTCCGGCTTGCTTTTCTTTGCATTTTCCGTGCTTTTCTTTACCAATAATCGCTCACATCGCTTCCAAACGTATAACCTACAAAACGAACACAAAATGCATGAAAAGTAACTAAGACACATGAGTAAAAGCAACTAATTCAAGTAAAAGATACCGAATAAGTAGGTATAAAACCTACTTATCAAATACCCCCAAACTTAAACCGTTGCTTGTCCTCAAGCAACACAACATAATGCAATGCAATGCAATGAAATGCAACTAATCTATATGCCTACGAATCCAGCAGTATTGATAAACACAAATCTATTCAACCAGCCTTAGAGCAATCAAGTAAACATGATAATACTTCATATCAAAACCAATCAACAATTTCCTAGTCAATCATCAAGTCTTAAATTGTTATCACTGGTATAGTGCGTGTGTGCTCAACAACAATGTTAACTGATATAAAATCAAATTTAACACATAACAAGTCTCTTCAAAGGCATCATACAGTGTAAACTTAAGAAATCCAAAAATAAGCTAGATCCAACTAAAATCAAACAATTACCAATATCGAGGGTTAACATGGGATACTTATGCTTTATTTTCATCTACGGGGGCTTTTTGCTCTTTTCCCGTTTTATTCTTTTTTTTTTCTTTCTTTTTTTTTTACTTTTAACCATGATTGTGCAATGTCTCATTCCATTTAGCTAACAGTGCTACCCCTTAGCGAGCTTTCGACCAACGACTCCCAGACCATATAAGACCTTAGGGCGCTAGGTTTTAAGATACCCCTTCGGGCGTACTTGCTCAAGTAACAAAGGCCCCGAAACAAAACTAGCCACTGTATTTTTTCATTTTTTTTTCTTTTCTTTTTTTTTGAAGCTTATATATCCCAATTTTTTTCTCGAACTTAAGTTTTTATCGAACTTTAGCCATCACTACTTATTCTTCTCATTCTTTCATTCAAACTAGCATTATCCTTTAGAGTCGCATTATGTATCAATTTAAACTCAATCAATCAACAAGTTGTTTTTAATGTGCTATTCTTATTATACCAGTTTCAAACAGAAAAAAAATAATTCAATTCATAACAAGAAATCACATCAAAGCTCTAATAGTCAGTACGCTACTTGTCTACTCGATCCCAATCTCATCATTGGCCAAAACAAACTGTAAATATCAAACAGCTGGACTCATGCAAGATAAACATAGTAACTAACTATTATTTTTGAAATTTTTAATTTTTTTTTGATTTTTTTATAATGAACCTAAACTAAATTAACAACATATGCAAAATAACATAACATAAACTAAACATGCGATAATGAATTAAACAAAACTCCCCCAAACTTAGCAATTACAATGTCCTCATTGTAAGAATATAACGATAAATAGAAGAGAACTTCCCTGTAATCAGCTAAGCGTGAGTTGATGGTGGCGATGGCTGCGACGATCATTTTGCTATCCATTGGACCTCCAATACCTGCAAAGAAGAAAGACAACATGGATTAGATTATAAGAGAACTTAATAAGCAACTTAATTCCTATCTACTAAATAAACTAGTAAAGCATATAAATATAAAACATTCCTGGGTTGCCTCCCAGTCAGCGCTTGATTTATAGTCTTTCAGCCTGACTTTGTCTGGTCAATGCTATCCAATTCCTCTTCGAAAGTTGAGGAACCCTCCATCCATCGGAAATAATATAGCTTTTGGTAGGTTCCCATTTGAGATAGCCATCAAGTTAAAGTCACCTAGCATGCTTTGTTTATATAAGATTAGATTGAAGAACGTCCAACATCTAGGCGTTTTCTCCATTGTGTCTGCGAATAAATTCTGGCATTGAGGCGTGTCAGACACAACAATCTCTTCTTCTATCTTCTCCAACTCATCGCACCATGGCTTCAAAGTTGTACTCGCTTTTACGTCACATGGAGTATTGCCAATGACATGACTACCAATTGGACAAGTGATTGCAAATCTAACCGGATCCTTAAACTTTGGTGGAGAAGATATATGGGGCACTATCAAAATCGGTTCATCTATGTCAGAACTCAAGGCTAGATCTTTGGCGACCTTCTTTTCCTGCTCCCCACTTGTCTCCTCCCTTTCCTGATCCTTTTCTTTTGGAACATCCGATTCCAGATTTAGCATGGGCAATCCATCAGTCTCGGGAACCATGTTGCTTGACACTTCACCTTGAGGGCGATTGATGATGTCGTTGAAAAGTTGTCCCATCTGGTTCTCAAGATTTCGAATCGACATCTCCTGACTATTCGTCTGCTCCTCAATCAAAACCATGAACTTGGAAATAAGTCCTTCCAATCTTAAAATCCTTTCTTCTTCATGATTAGGGAGTTGAACTTGTAATTCAGGAGTGTATGATTGGCATGGAGCAAAGGGTTGTGCTAGATTGTCATCGCTCCATGAAAGATTTAGTGGATTCCCCCACTCATGATGATAATTACTGGAATAATCATAATTGTTGGGATAATCGCTGAAGTCACCACTATATTGTAACGACTCGAAACTGATGGTGCATTGTTGACTCGGATGGTTTCCACCACAATACTCACATATCACCGCTACACTTTGAATACGTTGTGCTGATAAAGCATCAATCTTCCTTGAAAGTGTTCCAAATTGTGCTGACAATTCATCGAGTCCATAATTCTTTGCCTCCCTTGGCCGAGTCATTCTCGAATATAACCAATGATCGTTATAGTTGTTCATGGTGCCTGAAAAGGAATTAGACTAGAGACAAAAAAAAATAAAAATAAAAATAAAAAAAATGTTTAAATTAAGATTAACGCTATAAAAATCAATAATGACAAAATATTAAACTAATTTCCCCGGCAACGGCGCCAAAAACTTGTTGGGTAAAATCTAGTTACGCACAACACGCAAGTATACGTGGTCAACAAGTAATAAAGTGATAAGTTGAGTATCGTTCCCACAGAGAATTATTTAATAAAAATCACCAAGTACTAACCCGTAACCAACTCAATCTTATTTAAACAAATGAATTTAATGTTATAAATTAAAATATTTAACTAAACTAATTCTAATTACCACTAATTAAAAATCAGATTATGGAGATTTAAGATCACAACTTCACTTATTGCTTCATTTAAGTTAACACACTTCTCATCAATTATTCTCTATCCCGAATTGTTAATCAAGAACACGAAAGTAGTATTAACCACCTCTCGATGCACTAATACCGTATTAACGTCAATCCACAATTAAGATAAAAATCCGTTAAACACCTTAATCAACTAACCCACTATATCTCTATGTGAATTACAATTGAAGAAGGTTTAAGAGCAAGTTCTCTATAAGATTACATATGACGTCAAGCATATCTCTACCTTAACACTCATCAAGTTTAAGCTACTAACAAAAACCTGAACACATGCTATCATGATTAGATCTAAATCTATACTTCATCTCTCGAGTTCATATAGATTATCATGGTAATTGATGGCCAAGCAATTAAACAATTAAGTCCAAATCACAATAGACAACCCTCTAAATAGAACATAATAATTGATAACGAAGCATATTAAAATAAACTACACAATAAGATCCATTGTAATCTCAAACAAAGAATTAGTTCATGATTATTGAATTAAAGCTAAGAATCCACAATTGAATACACATTAAAAGATAAAGATAGAAGAAGAAAAGAAGATAGAATCTATTGTCTGTAGATTTAACGCTCCCTCCTTGCTCCTACTTTGAATCTTCAATGGTCTCCAAGTTGCTTCATTCTCCAAAACTAATTAGAACTAGTGTTTTTCTCTAATTTACTCTAATCTAATTTAATAGAATGCTCTCTAATCTCCTCATATTCCCCTCATAATCTCACTCTAATCTGTATTATTCCCCTCCTTTTATAGCTTTTGTACATGTCTTTAAGTCCTCTTGGAAGTCCTTGAATCAAACAACTCGAAACAATCCTTTTCGGACTCAAATTCGGACAAAATCCGCTCATTTTCGCGTATACCCAGCCCCGGCTGGGTATTTCCTTTTGTAAAAGCCAGCCCCAGCTGGATAGGCTACTGATTTCACGCCCAGACACCCAGCCCCGGCTGGGTACCAATCTGCCAAAAATATTTTCTGCTGGAACCTCCTCTGCTAAAACTGCCATAACTTCTAAACCGAGAGGAGTTACGAGGCCTGCGACATATCAAATCGAAGCTATCGACGAGATCTACAACTTTCATTCTTTGAGCTTTGAGAAATAACGAACGCATGATGGTCAAAATTGGACTGGAAGTGACTGCTATGAAAATCACCACCCAAAACGGTGAAGTTCAACGTCCGTCGGTAGAAATGTCATAACTCTTTCATCCGAACTCCGATTTGAAAGATTCAAGATGTTCCGAAAAGCTAAGAAAACGCTCTACAATATGGTCCAAGCTCCAAACCAAGAACATGAATTGAACATGAAAGCATAAACGATGTCCGGCTTGCTTTTCTTTGCATTTTCCGTGCTTTTCTTTACCAATAATCGCTCACATCGCTTCCAAACGTATAACCTACAAAACGAACACAAAATGCATGAAAAGTAACTAAGACACATGAGTAAAAGCAACTAATTCAAGTAAAAGATACCGAATAAGTAGGTATAAAACCTACTTATCAATAATATATCATATTATTGAAAGTGATATTGTTTATTTATATTTCACAATTGATAAATGTCCTAAAACAAGCTTGTAACTACGTGGTTACTATCAAAACAATAGTTAGTTACCTTTTAATATATATTTGGTTACCAATTGAACATCTCAAACAATGCAGCAAACACAACTTACTATCAGCAAACCCTGATATAGTGCATTTACATTAAAAGAACGTTGTGCACTTGATAATTGTTCTAAATATAAAAAAATATAATGGTAACCAAAATATAATGGTGACCAAAATATAATGGTAACCAAAATATAATGGTGACCATAACATTAAACTATTTGGTTACTTATTTTTTATAACAGTAAACAAAATATAACAAACAAGTAACCAAATAATTAGATAAAAGTAATCAAAACAAAATTTAATGGTAACCAAAACATAAACAATCTGTATATTCAGCAACCTATAATTAAAGTGATATTGTTCCTTTAGACAACCAATGTATACTCTCACATATACATTTAACAATTGTTATATGTCCTGATACAATATTATAAATCTCTGTTTACTATCAAAACATTAGCTGGTTACCCTTTTATACAAATTTGGTTACCAAACTGTACATTTCATCAAACTGGTATATACAACAATTCATAAAAGACAAAACAACAAGTTCCGAACTAATCAAAATCTGGAACAAATCTTTCTGGGAATTCTCTGTCAATCTCATATCCATCCAACTGTTTGTTCCTCGTATGAACGTATAGGTTTGTGAATAACTTCTTCCGATATTTCGCAATAGGGAATGGAATAGGAATTTCATCAAACTTCTGGTGAATGACATGCTCAGCAAAACAAATCGTGAACATCCCGCAATCACTGTACAAATGGACAAAAGATAAGGAAAATAAAAAAATAGAATCAACCTATAAATAATATATATCATTTTATGCAGTAACCAAATAGTTATATATAAAATTAACCAAAACATAAATCAAAGACAACCAAAACAAAAAAATAGTAACAAAAATATAACACAATAAGTAACCAAATATTTAGATAACAGTAACCAAATCCAATTTTAATGGTAACCAAAGCATAAAAAACATGTATATCCAACATCCTATAATGAAAATGATATTGCAACAAAATTGATGGAACAAGAGTATTTTCCAAATCATAAGCAAACACTAACAAAATATATACAACATGAGTAACCAAACAGTTGCATGATAGTAACCAAAACAGTTATATGATAGTAACCAAAATAGTTATATGTAATAATTCAAAAATTATAAACAGTGTAACCCTTACCCCTCGATTTGTTCAGGAACCGACTCTGTAAATTCAAACTCAATTATGTCATCTTCTTCCTTATTGCGATACGGTTCACTGTTAAAGTTAATGTCACACCTATCCCTCCAAAACCCACACTTGCGTAGTAAAGTGGGAAGAATAAATATATAAGGTTCACAAACATCCATGATTTTTGTTTGCATGGATTTCCTTTTTGGCTGCAAAGAATTGTAAACAGTTAGACGTCTACGATGCACATCAAACGTTAACAAAAACCAATGGTCTGGTGATGACATATGGATGGGGAATAAAACATAGTTTACATTTCTCCATGGTGTGTTTACATCCATAAACAACCCTTGAATGTATTCAGCAACATCACCCTCCCTCAAACAATACACTCTTATCTGCATTTTTACTTGAATACTCTTCAAAAAGAGAGGTCATCTTGGCATAGAACCAACAATCCGTAGTCGTTGCCCTTATATTCACACTATCAGAATGTCTGGCCAATTTACGGAAATAATATAATGCAACATTGATGTGCTGAACCAAAAAAAAACATAAAATATTAATAGTTGCTGAAAAATAACATTATGTAATGAATGTAACCAACACTGTTAACGCTAGTTACTTAAACAACTAAATAATGTAACCATAACTACAAAAACATAATTTGAAAAAAAAAACATAAAACATGTATGATAGTAACCAAAAGATATATAAAACATATATGATAGTAACCAAACAGTGATATGATAGTAACCAAACATTTGTAAGATAGTAACCAAACAGCTATAAGATAGTAACGAAACAGTTATATGACAGTAACAAAACAATTATATGACAGTAACCAATCACTTATATAATAGTAACCGAAACATGTTTATATAATAACATATCAGTTTATATGATGGTAACCAAAACATATATAAAACATATATGATAGTAACCAAACAATTATATGATAGTAACCAAATAGTTGTATGATAGTAACCAAACAGTAATATGATAGTAACAAAACAGTTATATGACAGTAACAAAACAGTTATATGACAGTAACCAACACTGTTAACGCTAGTTACTTAAACAACTAAATAATGTAATCATAACTATTTATTAAACTCACATCGTCATCTAACCATTGCCCAGGAGTCTTTAATTTATAAAACTACATTTTTGATGAAATTGGGATAAAACCAAATACAAAAGCAGGATCGATAATGTCATTCTTCCTAGGGAATTTTTCCGTCCTTCAATATAAAAGCATATTAGTATAAACCCTGACATTAACAATCACCATATTAGTATACACACTACCCAAAAATAAATTTATTTATTTCATAGAAAACTATAACATTCTTAACAGTAAAAAACATACCTTTTCCTGTTGTTAAGTCCTATTTTAAACCATTGTTCAAACAATGACTCTTCATATTTTGACGGCATATCCATGCAAAATTTGGGGAATACAAAAATAACAACAACTTTTTGACTAGCACCCGATACATTAGACGATAACCCAGTTGAACCAAACATTGTAGTATATGGAGACCGCAGAATAGCACTTTTTACATGTTCACGGACAGGTTTACCACTGGCTTTATCAACGCTCTTCTCCAATTCATCACACATAACTATGTCCTGTGTTGTCAGAACCATCTCATCAAGTACACATTTGTTTTCTGCCTCGAATTTATTCCCCTTTTACAATTATCATAAAATATAACAAATACAATTAGATTTTCACATAAAAATCTGATGTTGTATTGGTTACTGTCTAATGTTGTATTGGTTACTATGAAACATTATACTTGTTACTAACTAATGCTGTATTGGTAACATTATATTGTCTAATGTTATATTGGTTACTGTCTAATGCATTATTGGTTACTATGAAACATTATACTTGTTACTAACTAATGCTGAGTTGGTTACTATGAAACATTATAATGGTTACTATATATTTATGAGTTGGTTACTGAGTAAAATTGAAACAGTAACCAAAACCTTAAGCATGTACTGGTATAACAGTAACCAAAACCTCATGTAAAAAAAAAGTTATCGTGTCGTTATAAAACTAACCTCAGCAGCAACATAAACAACAATTTCTTTCCCCGTGCATTGGCTTAAAATGTCAAAAGTTGGCATGTCATCATCATTCTTCACAGTCTGTTCAAAATACAAAACAACCAATTAATCATTAAAAAAAGACATCTAACACAAAACAAAACAAATAAAAAAAATCTAACCTTGACATTTTCGTGAACATCATTACTTATTATTTCATGATGTTCTTCAACCATACCATCAAGTTCAACTTCATTACCATACTCAGATTCATTACCATCCTTCTTCTTAACAAAATCTGACACATCACCAACATCCTCAACAACATCTTCAACAAAATGACGGTCTTCAACTGTAACATCCTTAACAACATGACGGTCTTCAACTATAACATCATCACCTTCATTTCCAACTTCATTTTCAAATTCATCATTCTTCTCATCAGCTTTCAAACCATCATCACCAACCTCATTAGCATGCTCATCAACAATATCATCAGCTTCATCGGATTCATCGGCTTCATCATCATCAGCAGCATCACCACCCTCATCAGAATCAGAATCACTATCAACTTCTTTGACCCCACCATCTTTTATCCCCCGTAACTCATCTCTAATAATTAATCTAAAGTCTCTGCATAGCTGAACATGTAAAATCTGCAGCTCATCCGTCATATCGGCCGCAGTTTTACAACGTCTTTCTTAATTTCAGAAACTTTTTTCTCCAACGGCCGTAACCGTGTATCAATTGCATCTTTAATGACCGATATATCACTTCCAATGTTGTCATCCTTAAACTTCTTTTCAACATTCTTGTCAGCATCCTTCCCACTGAAAAACTAAAACCTGCCCAAATCAAGACGTTCATTCTCCTCAGCCGTGGGAATCAAACTTTTTACCCTCAGCTGAAAAACAATAAGTACACTTTAGTATAACATCTGAAAAACATTATACAATTACAATAACAAAAAGATAAAATAAAGAATCATAAGACAAAATCAGTAAACAAAAACATGTAAACTGTTAACCAAATATATATAAATCAGTAACCAACTAAATGTATAAAGGTAACCAAACTTTGTATATTCTAGTAACCAACAAAATTGTTATTAGTAACATGAGTGTAATATAATCAGTAGCCAATTGCGTATATTCTAATAACCAATTAACAACATTTTTATTGTTAACATACACATAATATAATAAGTAACTAAATTAGTATATAAAGGTAACTAACTACTATGTTAATAGTAAACTTCACACAAATAATCAGTAACCAAATAATTAATTAAAGGTAATCAGATGCATTCTTAATTGTAAACAGCATACCTGTTCAGAACAAAATACTAGATCATTCAACTTGTCATTTGAAGGGGCTTCACTAGCTCCCTCCATCTACACAAATGGACATCCGACAGATGCTCGTCGTTGCATATACTGCAAGTTTTGAAAGTTGAAATGGTTTCAAATATATACACTTGAAATACATATGGAAGACCATTCAACTTATACAATTTAATATAATGGTACGTATAGAAATTATATGTTGAACCACCACTCCTTCCTTTATTCATATGCCCCTTCAAAGCATTTGACAAAGAGTACTTTGTCATTTCAAACGCAACTTTCCCTCAAGGAAAACTACTAACATCACTATAACTTAAAAAATTTACCATTGCCCCATCAACAAAATTTTCAGAAACTGTTGAAAGAATAAAATTAAACACCAAAAAAATCAATGACATCCTAATAGCCTCGTCATCGTCATCAAAAACTGCCTTCTAGAATACCCTACCTATACTACTACGAGTAACAGCTTCAGCCCCAAAATATTTTTCAGTAATCAGATTTTGCATACTTTTATATGCACTTATATCATCATTGTCTTGCTATCTCAACCCAGAAATAAGATAAAACTCAGGCAGCCCAAACCTAACCCTTTTCTCCCCAAACAAAAACCACATCTCACCATCATCCCTTTGGTGAACCTCCCTTACAAGAGCATGGTGAATAATCTGTGAATATATTTGATGCTCACCAAACTCCAAAAAATTTCCAAAACATGTTACCCTGAACTTCTCCAGCTGACTTTCATTCAATTTCTTGGCAATAATTATGGGGACTTCCATGTCACACCAATATATTACTTTTCAGTGAATTTTCTGTTGCATTCCTCATAGTAA
Organism: Panax japonicus; assembly: GCA_020205505.1. Classification (NCBI taxonomy): domain Eukaryota; kingdom Viridiplantae; phylum Streptophyta; class Magnoliopsida; order Apiales; family Araliaceae; genus Panax; species Panax japonicus. The sequence continues at coordinate 33,165,069 of CM035093.1, read as the reverse complement.
AGATCCCATAACTGTAAATACACAAAACCAGAATTGAACAGATATTAGTAACCAATATAAAAAAATTTATACCAAAAATAGTTATATACACTAAA